>CM059425.1:96975277-97148631 GCA_030390025.1 Squalus acanthias | reverse complement strand
CACGCACACACACTGTTGTCATTCTAGTTGACTAAAGGAAAAATGTGTTATTTAGGGTGATGCACCTTTTGTTATGAATTTATTTCACTGCTGTGATCTCGCTGAGTGGGAGTGACATGGGGCTGTAATCCAGTCAGGGAGGTCATGCAGATACTGTGGTCTGAAACTTGAACCCACTAAATCTAAACAGAGCCTGGACTGGGATGGAAAGCAGACTCCAGACTGTTGTCGCTACAGAGCTGGTTTTTGTAGCTCAGTTCTGTATATTATTAAATAAATATTAAAAAAGACAAAAAATTTGTAGAAATCTGAAATATAAAAATGAAAACAGAAATTTCTGATAAGATTGACCAGGTCGAGCAGCAGCTGCGGAGAGTAGAGTCAAGTTGTTCTTACAGGTGTGGACCCTCGATACATATCAGAGCTCTGTGGGTAGTAAATTCTACCAGATGGCGATAGAATAACAACTGCTTAACCTACTGCGTCGTGAATCTGTTAAAAAAAGAAAGATCCCGTTTCAAATACTCGACTGTATTTTAGCATGTTTGTGCAAAAATTGCTAACTCTCGTGAACATTCTTTGAGTGTGCGGAGAATGGGAATGTGGACAATCGAGTTTCACCATACGGATAAATGCCATGGGATCTATTACATCCATCTGAGAGGGCAGACGTGACCTCAGTTTAACGTCTCCTCCGAAAGACAGCACCTCCGACAGTGCAGCGCTCCCTCAGCACTGCACTGGGAGTGTCAGCCTGGATTATGTGCCCAGTGGGACTGGAACCCACAAGTGTCACTTATGCTTTATTTCTGCAGGACCCCTGTTATTGCTGGAGGGATCTTTGTCATCAATAAATTTTGGTTCAACCACCTTGGCAAATATGACACGCAGATGGACATTTGGGGTGGTGAAAATTTTGGTGAGTTCTTGTGTTTATTCACTTTTTTCTTGTAGGTGTCTGTTAGCACGTGAATGCTAATTGTGGGTTCATTCTGAAAGTTGGGGAGCTGCTGTTACCACTTACTGTTATAATTTGATGTCTAGATGATCTCCCCTGCTCTTCTTTGAATAGTGCCGCAACATCTATTATGTCCACCTGAGAGAGCAGACGGGGCCTCGGTTTAACGTCTCATCTGAAAGACGGCACTTCCGACAGTGCAGCACTCCCTCAGTACTGCACTGGAGTGACAGCCTGGATTACGGGGCTCAAGTGTCTTGCGTGAGAGTTGAACCCACAACCTTCTGTCTCAGAGGTGAGAGTGCTACCACTGAGCCACGGCTAACACTTATAGCTGGGAAAGGTTTAATGATTCTAGTCAGGATCCCGATCGCAGGATCAACTTGGGTTCCCAATAGCTGTTAAAAAATAAAACTGTCCACAATTTTGTAGTTAAAGGCCAAGGCTGATGATGGTATGAGGGTAGGGCAGAGGAGGCTCTGAGCTTGGAGCAGTCTAGAGGGAGCTTTACTCTGCAACTAGCTGTGCCACAGCTGATCTGGAAGTGCTTGATACTAAGCTCATCCAAAACTCAGCTGCCCGTGTCCTAACTCGCAGCAAGTTCCCCTCACCCCTGTGCTCGCTGACCTACATTGGCTCCCAGTCTGGCAACACCTCTATATTAAAATTCTCATCCTTGTTTTCAAATCCCTCCACGGCCTCGCCCCTCCCTATCTCTGTAACCTTCCCCAGCCCTACTATCCTCCGAGATCTCTGCACTCCTCCAATTCTGGTCTCTTGAGCATCCCCAATTCCCTCCCTAAAACCTCTCCGCCTCTCCTCCTTTAAGACATTCCTTAAAACCTACCTTTTTTGACCAAGCTTTTGGTTACCCATCCTAATATCTCCTTACGTGGCTCAGTGACAAATTTTGTTTGATAATCGTTCCTGTGAAGCGCCTTGGGACGTTTCACTACATTAAAGGCGCTATATAAATACAAGTTGTTGTTGTTGGCAGTTGGAGGAGCTCCTTGGTTTGAAGTTGATTGTGGGGACAGATTAATATCGGCAAGGAAAGAAATATTCCACAAAACATCTGAAGC
Organism: Squalus acanthias; assembly: GCA_030390025.1. Classification (NCBI taxonomy): domain Eukaryota; kingdom Metazoa; phylum Chordata; class Chondrichthyes; order Squaliformes; family Squalidae; genus Squalus; species Squalus acanthias. The sequence continues at coordinate 97,146,591 of CM059425.1, read as the reverse complement.
TTCTGAGGCAGCCAGTGATTGCAGCCCATTGGTGCGGTCTGCTCTGTGGCATCTTGTTCCTTCAGCGCCATTTTGGGACCAGTTAATCTCGACCATGACAAGCTGTTTCACCTTGTCCAGAACAGCAGAACCAGAGGACACGGCCTGTGCTTGAAGGGGGGAAATTCAAAACTAATCTGCGGAAACAGGATTTCAGTGAGCGAGTGGTCAATCTATGGAACAGGCTCCCTAGGGAGACGGTGGAAGCAGTTAGATATTGATTAATTCAAATGCCAATTACATAGATTTCTTTCAGACAGTAACATTTTGGGATCCAGTATGTGAGTAATCTGAGACATGACGTGTGGTAAGTGTAGCATGTTTGGGAGGAGCAGGTGACTTTGGACCTATGGTTCCCAAAGCTCTCCACCATTGGGGTTTTCCTCACCTCATGTCTGGGTCTGTTGTAGACTCATTGATAGAGATTGATTGCTGTGATCAGTCAACAACTCCATTAACGTTATATCATGAGACTGCCAGGATGGTAGAAGATGAACGAGATGGACCACAGTCTTTTTTCATCTAGCAATTCCTGTGCTCGCTTCCAGAGCTGTCTTTCCGTGTCTGGATGTGCGGAGGAAGTTTGGAGATTGTTCCGTGCAGCCGTGTGGGGCATGTCTTCCGCAAGCGGCACCCATACGACTTTCCTGAGGGCAACGCTCTCACTTATATAAGGTAAGCAGGCAGTGTCCAGCTCCCTCGATGGCTCATGAGTTAGAGCAGGAGCGGGTTGTGATAAATCTCAATTGCAACACAGTGAGGACGTAAGGAGGAGGAGGATGGTGTATTTTGATAGATTTTTGTTATGCAAGGGGATTGTTACAGAACCAAGGCGGGTAGATGGAGTTAAGATATAGATCAGCCATGATCTAACTGAATGGCGGAACAGGCTGGAGAGGCTGAACAGCCTCCTCCTGTTCCTATGTTCCTATTTGCAGATTAGAAGAATTGGAAGATGTGTAAGATGTGTTTTGAAAGGACTCAGCCCAGTTGTCCAGTGGGATCTCTCCCAACTGCCAACCCTAGTGGGACCATGACACATTATCCTCTATTAACTATATCTTATCACAGCTGTTAGAGTAGCACTGGCATTAAGTAACGAACATACGAGCAATGACTGACAGGTAAAGACCCTCTGGTCCATCCAGCCTTTCCCACACAATTGTGATACCTTGTGTATCAATATATACTCTCCACCACACCCAAAACTATGGGATCTCCTGGGAGAGGCAAAAAACAGGTAAAAACCCAGGCCAATTTGAGGGGGGCTATCTGGGAAATTCCTCTCCGACCCCCCAGGTGATTGAAACTAGACCAGGAGATCACTCTGGCCCTGATAATTCCTTGCAGTACCTACCTTTTGTGAGAGATAATCTCCATCACTCCCCCAACTACCCACCCCCAGCCAAAAACAGATCCAGCTCTCCCTTGAAGGAATTCAGCGAATCGGCGTCCACCGCACGAGCCGGCAGCCTGTTCACTATTCTCTGGAAAAAGAACCACCTCCTGACATCTGAGCTAGATCTAGCCTGACACAACTTCAAATCGTGACCCCTGGTCCTCTCTAACCTATTTAATTGAGTTGGGCAGTCTCTTGTTAATCAGTTCATGGCGAGAAAGAACAATTCTGTCCGTAACTTTGCATGAACTGGGGGTAATTCTGACTTTGAGCGATAGTGTAAAATAGGTGATATCGAATCAGCTGCCCATTATACATCTCTCTCCATTTTCATCTAAATCCAGCTCCCCCCCCCCCCCCCCCCACCCCCCACCCCTCAAAGCGTGAGGTCCGAAGGATTTTAACCTCTGGGCTTCATTTGAAAGTTCCGACGCTAAGTTTTGCCCAGAGTCGGTGGGCAGGAATCGAAATTGGCCCGGGAGGGGTGGGGGGCGAGAGAGATCCACCATCCCCAGGGAACCCGGGAAATTGTCCCCGGCGTCAGTATTGAGGTGGGGGGTAAAATCGAGAAAGTCTGTGATCGGGGGAGGGTTATATTGGCGCTCGCATCCAGGACGTGACATTGTCGTTTAAATTAGGCCCCCCGCTCCTCAGCAGCGGGTGTCCTTCCCATGCCTGATTTCAGGCTAGTTAAGATGGTGGGGGAGCAGAAAAATGATGTAAACCCTTCCCCCCCCCCTGCCATCTTGACTCTTCCCTGCTGGGTGAGAGTGTTAAAACACCCCTTTACGTCAGCAATCTCACTCAGAGAGGCCACAAAGATGGCCACTGTGGGAACTGGAAGTATACCAATAGTGTCGTCTAGAGTTTGCTCTTCTGAAGATGGAGCAAAGACACATTGTTAGGGCAGCATAGAGGCAGCCTGCCTCTGAAGCTGGCTGTTAAAAGTGTTTTATTCCCAGCACCTTGAGCAGAGAATTCAACCATTTAAAAACAGTTGGGTAAAACAAGTCATGGGAAGAGACAGAAAGCTGTAGAAAGATGGTGAGTGAGTCAGAGGGGAGGAGTGACAAGCCTTTAGTGAGGAGAAGAAGGGAATGATTAATTTAATACTAATTAGTCCAGGATGTTTGGTGTCATTAATCACGTGGCAATGTGTAATTAGTGGTCAGGTCTGCTTTATTTTGATGCTTTAAGTTCTGATATTGAAGAGCGTCTGCATTTGTTTAAGGAACACCAAACGGACTGTGGAGGTCTGGATGGATGACTATAAACAGTACTATTACGAAGCCAGGCCCTCCGCTGTTGGCAAGGCCTACGGAAAGTAAGTCTGCAGAATCTTTAAGCACCTTCTTTTCCATTCATAGCTTCTGCCTCTTCCTTCTAAACACGTTGCATTTATATTTATGCAGGATGTGCCTCAATATAGCACCTTGTCACATCTCAAAGCGCTTCACATACAATGAGTTACTTCAAAGTGCAGTGACTTTTATTACGTAGGAAACAGAAGCAGCCATTTTGTGCACAGTGAGATCCCACAGCAATGAGATGATTCTAATTTTTTTTTGGTGCAAGGAATGGTGGCCTGGGCACGGGAAGAACGCCCCTGCTCATCTTCAAACTTGCTATAGGATCTTTAATGGCCACATCTCTTCTGAAAGACGGCACCTCCGGCAGTGTAGGACTCCCTCAGTACTGCACCGAGAATGTCAGCCTGGATTGTGTGCTCAAGTTTCTGGAATGGGACTTGAATCTACAACCTTCCGACTCAGAGGCGAGAGTGCTTACTGAGCTATGATTGACTGGACATGACCTGCTCCCAACTCTCTGCTCCACCAGTACCTCTCTGTATCCAGGAGGTTTACGATGAAGGACCAAGGTGAAAGACCCTCGGAATTTCCGGTCCAGTCAGGAAGGGCCTGCCTCTATGTAGTTTCTCTTCCAGAAAGCGCAAGCAAGATCGGGCACCTGTGGGCACAACGAGCTGCTGTGTTGCTTCCTTTGGCTATAAGCTCCGATCCCCAATTTGTGCTTGTAGATCCAGAAGTGAAGTTCATTGACTACGCTGTAACTTAGCGCCCTCTGTTTCAGTGTTGCAGATCGAGTGCAGCTGCGCAGGAAGCTACAATGCAAGTCCTTTCAGTGGTACCTAGAGAACGTCTATCCCGAGCTGAGGTAGGATTACTGCTGGTTTCCATTTATCTTCCTCCCTTAACCTCTGTGCTCTGCCCATTGTTGGGGTTTATGATACTCAACCATCCTTGCACTCATGGACTTACGATAGAGACGTCTGATTAATAAACACACTAATACAACCCATTACATGCAGTGCTCATGAACAGAGAACTCGTCGGGGGTTCGGAAGCTGTGTCCTCCAGACTACTCCCGCCATCCCTATGCAAGATATTAAAAAGCTTGTGTCTGCAAAGTTTTCTTGCCTACAAAACCGTATTTTGTCCTATTATCACATTGTTTGTCACACTTTTTTTTGTCAACTTTGGCCATTGTAAAATTCCATGTCCACATTTATTATGGCAGCTTGTCACACTGCAATTACACCCTCCTGCCAGTGGTGGCGCTGCAGCGACTTTAAATGGGGACTGAATTACAGCTGCATGCCCTGGGCTTATCATCCCCTAACTTTAACCTCACTTCATCTTTACACTTGGTCTTGCCTCTCTCTGTATAATGCCACGGGAGATCAATTAGTAATATATTAAAAATGTTGTTTGTAGTGCGTGCCATCAAATACCTCCGATAACATTTCTCTCAATGGTAATTATATGTATTCTAATATAGGCATATTTCTTATACATACCTTCCACTGACTTATTCAAAGACCTGATTGACTCCCAGCCCTGGTTGTCCTAACTGCAATTTCCAAGTTCTTCACCACTGGCACTGATTAGGCCACACTACCAATCATCAGGTGTTTAGTTTTCATTTCTTATGAAAATCAACAATAACCTACCAGTTCAATTTATTATACATATGGCAGCTGCCAATGTAAACGTGTTACGCTGCAATTACACCCTCTTGCCAGTGGTGGCGCTGCAGACTTTAAATGGGAACTTGAATTACAACTGCATGCCCTGGCCTAATCATCCCCTAACCTTTATTTATATATGTATATATTTATAGATATATAAAAGGTCTCTCTACTCATCTATACTTTTCAAAATCGTGCCATTTATATTATACTGCATTTCCGTATTAGTCCTCCCAAAGGGCATCACTTCACACTTCTCTGCATTGAACTCCATCTGCCATGCTTCTGCCCATTTCATCATCTTGTCTGTTATCCTGAAGCCTATAAGAACATAAGAATTAGGAGCAGGAGTAGGCCCTCAAGCCTGCTCTGCCATTCAATAAGATCATGGCTGATCGTCAACCTCAACTCCACTTTCCTGCCCGATCCCCATATCCCTTGATTCCCCTAGAGTCCAAAAATCTATCTATATCTCAGCCTTGAATATACTCAAAGACTCAGCATCCACAGCCCTTTGGAGCAGAGAATTCCAAAGATTCACAACTCTCTGGGTGATGAAATTCCTCCTCATCTCAATCTTAAATGGCTGACCCCTTATCCTGAGACTGCGCTCCCTAGTTCTAGACTCTTCAGCCAGGGGAAACAACCTCTCAGCTTCTACCTTGTCAATCCCCCTCAGTATCTTACATGTTTCAATGAGATCACCTCTCATTCTTCTAAACTCCAGAGAGTGTAGGCCCAATCTACTCAATCTCTCCTCATAGGACAACCCTCTCATCTCAGGGATCAATCTAATGAACCTTTGTTGCACCGCCTCTAAGGCAAGTATGTCCTTCCTCATCACTATCTACTACTTTGCCAAGTTTCATATCATCTGCAAACTTTATAATACTGCTCCCTACTCCCAAGTCTAGGTCGTTTATAAAAATTGAAAAGAGTAATGGACGCAAAACTGACCCTTGGGGAGCACCACTGCAAATCACCTCCCAGTCTGAAAAACATCGATCCACCACCGCCCTTTGCTTCCTGTCACTGAGCCAATTCTGTATCCATACCGCAACTTTCCCCTTAATTCCATGGACTTCTATCATCTTAATAATTCTCCTGTGTGGCACTTTGTCAAACGCCTTTCAAAAGTCCATATTTACATCTACTGCACTACCCTGATCAACCTTCTCTGTTACCTCATCAAAGAATTCAATCAAGTTAGTCAGACACAATTTGCCTTTAACAAATCCATGCTGGCTCTCCTTGCTTAACCCATGCCTTTCCATATGGAAGTTTATTTTGTCCCTGATAATGGTTTCCAATAACTTTCCCACCACTGAGATTCGGCTGACTGGCCTGTAGTTTCCTGATTTATCCCTCTCCCCTTTCTCGAATCGTGGTATAACATTAGCGGCACTACTCCTGTATCCAATGAGGATTGAAAGATTGTGACCAATATCTCTGCTATTTCTACTTTTGCTTCTTTCAGCAACTTAGGATGCATTCCATCTGACTGACCAACTTTCAGTAATGCTGATCTTTTTAGTTCGTCTTCTCTATCTATTACTATCCTGTCCATAACTTCCCTCTCCTCTTTTAGTGTAACCTTCACATCATCCGCTTCCTTTGTGAAGACAGATGCAAAGTACTCATTTAATACTTTAGCAATATCCTCTGCCTCTATTATTAAGATTTCCCTTTGGGTCCTTAATAGGCCCAACTTTTTCCCTAGCTAACCACTTACACTTTACATGTTCAATTTAATGTTGCCTGCTAATTTTTTCTCGTAATCTCTTTGCCTCCCTTATTAACTTTTTCAATTCCCTCCTGTATTTTCTATAATCTTCCTGGCTATTAACTAAGTCTTGCTCCTGACATTTGTTATACGCCTCCTTTTTCTGTTTTATTTTAACTTTTATTTCCTTTGTCATCCAGGGTGCATTAGCTTTGGATTCTCGACCTTTCCCTTCAAAGGAATATGCCTAGTTTGTACCTGAACTATCTCTTCCCTGAATGCCTTCCAATGCTCCATTACTGCTTTATATAGGGAGTTAGGAAGTAAATTAAAAAATAGGACCTCAAAGGTAGTAATCTCAGGATTGCTACCAGTACCAGTGTCAGAGTAGAAATAGAAGGATATTTCAGATGAATACGTGGCTAGAAGAATGGTGCAAGGGGGGGGGGGATTCAAATTCCTGGGACATTGGAACCGGTTCTGGGGGAGGTGGGACCAGTACAAATTGGACGGTTTGCACCTGGGCAGGACCGGGACCGATGTCCTAGGGGAAGTGTTTGCTAGTGCTGTTGGGGAGGGTTTAAACTAAAATGGCAGGGGGTTGGGAACCTGTGCAGGGAGACAGAGGAAAGGGAAGCAAGGATAGAAACACAAGACAGGAAGGAGAAAAGCAAAAGTGGAAGGCAGAGAAATCAAGGGTGTAAATCAAACATGGCCACAGTAAACAATAATTCTAAATGGTCTAAGAGTGTTAAAAAAAACAAGCCTGAAGGCTCTGTGTCTTAATGCGAGGAGCATTCATAATAAGGTGGATGAATTAGCTGCGCAAATAGATGTAAACGGATCTGATATAATTGGGATTACGGAGACATGGCTCCAGGGTGACCAAAGCTGGGAATTCAACATCCAGGGGTATTCAATATTCAGGAAGGACAGGCAAAAAGGAAAAGGAGGTGGGGTAGCATTGCTGGTTAAAGAGGAGATTAACACAATAGTAAGGAAGGATATTAGCTCTGATTATGTGGAATCTGTATGGGTAGAGCTGAGAAATACCAAGGGGCAGAAAACGTTAGTGGGAGTTGTGTACAGACCCCCAAACAGTAATGCTGAGGTTGGGGATGGCATTAAATGGGAAATTAGAGACTTGTGCAATAAGGGCACAGCAGTTATCATGGGTGACTTTAATCTGCATATAGATTGGGCTAACCAAATTAGTAACAATACTGTGGAGGAGGAATTCCTAGAGTGTATACGGGATGGTTTCCTGGACCAATATGTCGAGGGACCAACTAGAGATCAGGCCATCTTAGACTGGGTATTATGTAATGAGAAAGGATTAATTAGCAATCTTGTGCGAGGTCCCTTGGGGAGGAGCGATCATAATTTGATAGAATTCTTCATTAAGATGGAGAGTGAAGTAGTTGACTCAGAGACTAGGGTCCTGAATTTAAATAAAGGAAACTATGATGGTATGAGGCGCGAGTTGGCTAGGATGGATTGGGGAGCGTTACTTAAAGGGTTGACGGTGGATAGGCAATGGCAAACATTTAAAGATTGCATGGATGAACTACAGAATTTGTTCATCCCTGTTTGGCATAAAAATAAAACAAAAAAGGTGACTCAACCGTGGCTAAGAAGGGAAATTAGGGATAGCATAAGATCCAAGGAGAGGACATATAAATTGGCCAAAAAAAGCAGCAAACCTGAGGATTGGGAGCAGTTTAGGATTCAGCAAAGGAGGACAAAGGGATTAATTAAGAGGGGGAAAATAGAGTATGAGAGTAAGCTTGCAGGGAACATAAAAACTGACTGTAAAAGCTTCTATAGATATGTGAAGAGAAAAAGATTGGTGAAGTCAAGCGTAGGTCCCTTGCAGTCAGAATCAGGGGAATTTATAATGGGGAACAAAGAAATGGCAGACCAATTAAATACATACTTTCGTTCTGTCTTCACAAAGGAGGACACAAATAACCTCCCAGATATGTCGGGGAACATAGGGTCTAATGAGAGGGAGGAACTGAATGAAATCAGTATTTGTAGGGAAATGGTGTTAGGGAAATTGACGGGATTGAAGGCTGATAAATCCCCAGGGCCTGATAATCTACATCCTCGGGTACTTAAGGAAGTGGCCCTAGAAATAGTAGATGCATTGCTGGTCATCTTTCAAAATTCTATAGACTCTGGAACAGTTCCCATGGATTGGAGGGTAGCTAATGTAACCCCACTATTTAAAAAAGGTGGTAGAGAGAAAACGGGGAATTATAGACCGGTAAGCCTGACATCGGTAGTGGGCAAAATGCTAGAGTCCATTTTAAAAGATGTAATAGCAGAGCACTTGGAAAACAGTGACAGGATTGGACAAAGTCAACATGGATTTACAAAAGGTAAATCATGCTTGACTAATCTACTGGAATTTTTTGAGAATGTAACTGGTAGAATAGATAAGGGAGAACCAGTGGCTGTGGTGTATTTGGACTTTCAGAAGGCTTTCGATAAGGTCCCACATAAAAGATTAGTGTGCAAAGTTAAAGCACATGGGATTGGGGAAAGGTACTGACTTGGATAGAAAACTGGTTGGCAGACAGGAAGCAAAGAGTTGGAATAAACGGGTCTTTTTCCGAGTGGCAGGCAGTGACTAGTGGGGTACCGCAGGGATCGGTGCTAGGACCCCAGTTATTCACAATATATATTAATGATCTAGACGAGGGAACTAGATGTAATATCTCCAAGTTTGCAGACGACACGAAGCTGGGTGGGCGTGTGTGCTGTGAGGAGGATGCAGAGAAACTCCAGTATGATTTGGACAGGTTGGGTGATTGGGCAGATGCAGTTTAATGTGGATAAATGCGAGGTTATCCACTTTGGTGGCAAAAGCAGGAAGGCAGATTATTATCTGAACGGCAATAGATTGGGAAAAGGGGAAGTGCAATGAGACCTGGGTGTCCTTGTACACCAGTCGCTGAAGGTAAGCATGCAGGTGCAGCAGGCGGTTAAGAAGGCAAATGGTATGTTGGCCTTCATAGCGAGAGGATTCGAGTACAGGAGCAAGGATGTCTTACTGCAGTTGTACAGGGCCTTGGTGAGACCACACCTTGAGTATTGTGTGCAGTTTTGGTCACCTTATCTGAGGAAGGATGTTCTTGCCATGGACGGAGTGCAGCGAAGATTCACCAGACTGATACCTGGGATGGCAGGAATGACGTATGAAGAGCGATTGGGTCGATTGGGCTTGTATTCGCTAGAGTTTAGAAGAATGAGAGGGGATCTCATTGAAACTTATAAAATTCTAACAGGACTAGACAGACTAGATGCAGGAAGGATGTTCCCGATGGCGGGGGAGTCCAGAACCAGGGGTCACAGTCTAAAGATAAGGGGTAAGCCATTTAGGACTGAGATGAGGAGGAATTTCTTCACCCAGAGAGTGGTGATCCTGTGGAATTCTCTACCACAGAAGACAGTTGAGTCCAATTCATTAAATATATTCAAGAAGGAGTTAGATATATTTCTTAAGGCTAAGGGGATCAAGGGATATGGGGAGAAAGCAGGGACAGGGTACTGAATTTGGATGATCAGCCATGATCGCATTGAATGGTGGAGCAGGCTCGAGGGGCCGAATGGCCTACTCCTGCTCCTATCTTCTATGTTTCTATGTTTACCCTGCAATCGCCTTTTCCAGTCTCCCTGTGCTTGGTCCCTTCTTATCTACCCTATCAAATCCCCTTAATCATCATAAATACCTTAATTAGATCACCCATTAATCTTTTCTACTCAAGGGAATACAAGCCTCGTCCACGCAACCTGTCCTCATAATTTAACCCTTTTAGCCCCGGTTTAATTCTGTTGAATCTGCGCTGCAACCCCTCCAAAGCCAATATATACTTGCTGAGGTGCGGTGCTCCGGATGGGGTCTAACCAGAGCTTTATACAACATCTCCGATTGCTCAGCTGATGATGCTGTAAACAGCCTACTCCCAGGCCTGTACCAATGTGTCCTTGAGACAGTAATGAAGAGGCTTCCAACAAAACTGCTACAACATTGGGAGTCAACAGCTGTCAGAAACCATTTGTCATCCTCCAGGTTCTTGTAAGGAATAATGGGAGCACGCGTTTGTGTGGGAATTATACCTCAACTTTCCCAGAATTACTCTCCATTGATTCTTTGTTGTCTCTTTACGCTGTGTATTGGTGTCACACATGTATCCATACATTTATTTCCTCAGGTTCTGCTTTCGATCCAATTAGTCATGACTGAGTGTGGCACTTTTTACAACCTTCACATCTTTATTTTTGCTTCAGAATCCCAGAAAAGGAAGTGTCTGAAACGGTTGTGATGAGACAGAGAGGAAAGTGCATCGAGTCTCAGGACACTCACAAAATGGGCAACATCATCATCAGCCTGGGGCAGTGCACAGAGACACAAAGCAACATTCCCTACAGCCAGGTGAGAGGCAGTCTCCAGTTCTTTCTTCCCCTTTTCCCAAACAACTTATATTTATATAGCGCCTTTAATGTAGTAAAACGTCCCAAGGCGCTTCACAGAAGCGAGATCAAACAAAATTTGACACTGAGCCAAATTATATTAGGACAGGAGACCAAAAGTAGGTTTTAAGAAGTGATTTAAAGGAGGAGAGAGAGGCAGATACGTTTAGGGAGGGAATTCCAGACCTTAGTGCCTAGGCAGCTGAAGGCACAGCTACCAATAATGGGGCGATGAAAATCGGGGATGGCGGAAAGACCAGAATTGAAGGAGTAGAGAGATCTTGGAGGGTTGTAGGGCTGGAGGAGGTTACAGAGAACTGTCAGCAGGCTATTGGTCACGAAAGGTAGCATGCTTGTCTGAACTTCTCAGCTGGTATCCATACCTGCACATTGATCAGGAATGGGAACACAAGTGATTTTTCCCTTTTCTAACTCGGAGAAAGAAAGACTTGCATTTCTATAGCGCCTTTCATGACCTCAGGACGGCGCAAAGCGCTTTACGGCCGATTGGAGTACTTTTGAAGTATAGTCACTGTTGTAATGTAGGAAACGTGGCAGCCAATTTGTGCACAGCAAGCTCCCACACAGCAATATGATAATGACCAGATAATCTGATTTTTAGTGATGTTGGTTGAGAGGGAAATATTGACCATGACACCGGGGAGAACTCCCCTGCTCTTCTTCAAATAGTGCCATGGGATCTTTTACTCTACTTGAGAGAGCAGACGGGGCCTCGGTTTAACGTCTCATTTGAAAGAAAGTGGAGTGAGTACCATTGGCCTTATGGGTAACACCACCATCCAGATTTGAGCCCGGATCTGTTCTGAGTTTGCTGATCTCCGCCAGGGAGCATGTAAGGCAGTACAGTTAAGCCTCGGCAGCCCCACTGGGCGAGGGAGGGTGGGGAAAATAAATCAGACAGGCTTCTCGTTCATCACAGGCGATAACGGGATCGAATTTGGTTGCGATGCACTTTGTGGAATAATAGTCTGCTAATCACGGAGAATTTCTGGCACCCAAGATCTTCCCCAGTAAGCGTCAGTGCCTTCAGGAGAGGATGGAAGAAAACTGGGGGAAAAAAGGTTATATAATATAAACAAAGACATTAGAAATTAGTGTGATTATGTTCTGATTATAATTCAGGTTGCACTGCAGCTCTGACTGGGTTTTGGATGTTTGATTATTTGCAGGAATGGGTGTTCTCCGGCCCTCTGATCAAGCAGCAGGACAAGTGCATGGCGATTACAAACTTCTCCATCGGTTCGCAGGTCATACTTGAACTGTGCAATCAAGGGGACGGCAGACAGGTGAGAGACAGCCCACAGGTACCTGCAGGAACTGAGCTTCCAGTAGGGAGGAATGGGACGGTGGGCTCCAATGTTCCCTCTCTTTTTTTTTGGTGTGCGGTCCCTTTAAATTTGCTGCACTCGCGGTATCTTCCAACAACAGCTCGTGAGTGGCCTGCCGATTGATGCACGGCTGCATCCCGCACACCTTACGGGGTACATTGATGGGGGTCTCACTTCAATCTCAGATACCCACCCTCGTCCTCCTACTCCAGTCATCCTGGACTGCAGGACAACAGCACTTTACAGCCAAGGAAATGCTTTTGAAGGGTAGTCTCTGGTGCAAAGTGGGGAAAGACAGCAGCCAATTTGCTGTTTGTGGGACCTTACTGTGCGCAATTGTGATAATGACCAGATAATCTGTTTTTTTAGTTGGTTGGTTGGTTGAGGGATAAATATTGGCCAGGACATTGGGGGGGAACTCCCCTGCTCTTCTTCGAATAGTGCCATGGGATCTTTTACGTCCACCTGAGAGGGCCTTGGTTTAATGTCTCATCCGAAAGACGGCACCTCTGACAGTGCTGCACTGAAGTGTCAGATTGGATTTTGTGCTCAGGTCTCTGCAGTTGGGACCTGAACCCACAACCTTCTGACTCGGAGAGCTACCCATTGATCCACGGCTGACACACATTGCACTCAGCATAGACCGGACATCGACCCTTCCCATGTCAGTGGGCAGGACAATAGTAGACGAAATTTAGTACAGCTGAAAAAACTACACATTGGAAGAGGAAATGACTAGTGAATCTACCAAATGAAACTCATTTAATAAAGAATCACCGTGAATTAGTTTTCGTATCTTTGTTTTAATGCTGAAAAGTAGAGAAGCCTGTACTCTACAGTATTAGGTGGTACATGCAGCTTAAAACATTCTAATTATTAATAGAAAACATGTGCCAGAGGCTTCCTGCTACACAAGCTTCCGCATGTGCTGTGTATTTATAATAAAACGTCACAGAGCCCACTAAGCAGCAATGGTCAGGCAGCAGGTGGCACACTTAAAAACTCCAGTTTACGATGGAAAATGGTTACTTAGTGGAGACATTAAAAAATATAAATCAGCAGGGATCACCGGTTATTAGATCCCAAGAAGCTCCCTGCCAGTATTCCTTTAAGACTGAGCGGACTCAATGGGCCAAATCCCCTCCTCCTGCAAAGATGGAATGACCCAAGGTAGATTCTAACCTAGCCTTCTCCCCCACCCTAATCACTCTTGGGATGTGGGAGTCGCTAACAAGGCCAGCATTTATTGCCCATCCCCAGTTACCCCTGAGAAGGTGGTGGTGGGCCGCCTTCTTGAACCGTTTGACATAACTGAGGGACTTGCTAGGCCACTTCAGAGGGCAGTTAAGGGTCAACCATGTTGGTGTGGGAATGGAGTCACATATAGGCCCAGACCGGGTAAGGACGGCAGGTTTCCTTCCCTAAAAGGACATTAGTGACCCAGTTGGTTTTTTTTTTTTTAAAAACGACAATCCGACAGCTTCATGGTCAACATTACTGATACCAGTTCTTTTATTTCCAGATTATTTAAACTGAATTCAAAATCTCACGTGGTGGGATTTGAACTCCTGTTCTGTGGATTATTAGTCCAGTGATATAACCACTACACTACCAAACTACCATAGGGAAGAAAGAGTGGTACACTATTAAAGAGTAGTATGCTACTCGATGCCATTTTATAAAAAGCAATAATTACAGGATAAAAAGATTTAATGGAAGGGGAAAAAATACTGAACACTACAGTCTGTATATTCTGACAGACCAGTGACCCTTTTTTCTTGTGAACCTTTAGCATAGGAACAGGAGGAGGCACCTCAAGCCTGTTCCGCCATTCAATGAGATCATGGCTGATCTGTATCTTAACTCCATCCACCTGCCTTGGCTCCATATCCTTTTATACCCTTGTCTCGCAAAACTCTATCGATCTCAGATTTAAAATTAATTGAGCTAGCATCTACTGCTTTTTGTGGGAGGGAGTTCCACACTTCTACCACTCCTTGCGTGAAGAAGTGTTTCCTAACTTCTCTCCTGAATGGCCTGGTTTCAGGTTATGTCCCTTTGTCCTAGACTCCCCCACCAGTGGAAAAAGTTTCTCTTTTATCTATCCTATTGATTCCTTTTCAAAATCCTAAAAACCTCAAATCAAATCACCCCTTACCCTTCTATATATTCCTGCTCCTAATTCTTATATTCCAGTGAATACAAGCCTAGCTTATGTAATCTCTCTCATAATCTTGGAGCCCTGGTAGCATTCTGGTGAATATGCGCTGCACTCCTTCCAAGGCCAATGTATCCTTTCTCAGATGCGATGCCCAGAACTGTACACAGTACACCAGATGTGGTCTAACTGGGACTTTGTAGAACTGTAGCAAAACTTCTTCCCCTTTATATTCATGCCCTCTAGTTATAAAGCCCAGCATTTCATTAGCCTTTTTGACTTTTTTGTACCTGACTACTACATTTTAGAGATCGGTGTACATGGAACCCTAAATCTCTTTGGACCTCCACTGTTCCGAGCTTTTCACTATTTTAAATAATATTCGGATCTGTCCTTTTTTCAGTCCAAAATGGATGACCTCACACTTGCCTGCGTTGAAATCCATGTGACACAGTTTTGCTCACTCACTTAATCTAGCAATGTCACTTTGTAATTTTATGCTCCCGTCTACACTACTTACTATGCCACCAATCTTTGTGTCATCGGCAAACTTGGATATATGGCTCTCTATTGTGTTATCTAAGTCATTAATAAATATAGTCAATAGTTGAGGCCCCAGCACAGATCCTTGTGGGACACCACTAGTCACGTCCATCTAATTCGAGTACCACCTCAGCAATCTCCTAACCAGGTCAATAATTTTCCTTCTATTCCATAAGCTTTAATTTTAGGTAACAGTCTCTTATGTGAAACCTTATCAAATGCCTTCTGGAAGTCCATATAAACTACTGGAATCTATTATAAAGGATGCAATAACTGGGCACTTAGAAACTAATAGTAAGATTGGGCAGTCAATATGGATTTATGAAAGGGAAGTCCTGTTTGACAAACCTATTGGCGTTCTTTGAGGATATAACTAGTGGAGTAGACAAAGGGGAACCGGTAGATGTGGTGTATTTGGATTTTCAGAAGGCCTTCAATAAGGTCCCACACAAGAGGTTGGTGAACAAAATTAGGGCATATGGAATGGGGGTAATATACTAGCATGGATTGAGAATTGGTTAACAGACAGAAAACAAAGAGTAGGGATAAACGGGTCTTTTTCAGGATGGCAGGCTGTGACTAGTGGGGTACTGCAAGGATCGGTGCTTGGGCCCCAGCTATTCACAATCTATATCAATGATTTGGATGAGGGGACTAAATGTAACATTTCCAAATTTGCTGATGACACAAAGCTAGGTGGCAGTGTGAGTTGCGAAGAGGATGTGAAGAGGTTCAAGGGGATCTCGACAGGCTCAGTGAGTGGGTGAGAACATGGCAGATGGATTATAATGTGGATAAATGTGAAGTTATCCACTTTGGTAGAAAAAACAGAAAGGCAGAGTATTTCCTAAATGGTGAAAGATTGGGGAATGCAGATGCTCAAAGGGACCTGGGTGTCCTTGTACATAAGTCACTGAAAGTGAATGTGCAGATGCAGCAAGCCATTAGGAAGGCAAATGGTATGCTGGCCTTCATTACAAGAGGATTTGAGTACAGGAGTAAAGAAGTCTTACTCCAATTATATAGGGTCTTGGTGAGACCACACCTGGAGTACTGTGTACAATTTTGGTCTCCTTACCCAAGGAAGGATATACTTGCCACAGTGGGAGTGCAACGAAGGTTCACGAGATTGATTCCTGGGATGGCGGGACTGTCGTATGAGAAGAGATTGAGTAAACTAGGCCTGTATTCTCTTGAATTCAGAAGAATGAGAGGGGATCTCATTGAAGCATACAAAATGATTACAGGGCTTGATAGGGTGGATGCTGGGAAAATGTTTCCCTTGGCTGGGCAGTCTAGAACCAGGGGCCACAGCCTCAGGATAAAGGGTAGGCCATTCAGGACTGAGATGAGAAGAAATTTCTTCACAGAGGTTGGTGAATCTTTGGAATTCTCTACCCCAGAGGGCTGTGGAGGCTCAGTCATTGGGTATATTCAAAACAGAAGTCGATAGATTTCTGACTAGTAAGGGCATCAAGGGATATGGCGATAAGGCCGGTGAATGGAATTGAGGCAGAAGATCAGCCATGATCTAATTGAATGGCGGAGCAGGCGTTAAGGGCCGAATGGCCTACTCCTGCTCCTATTTCTTATGTTCTTATGTACATCCATAGACATTCCCCTCTCTACTACTTTAGTTACTTCCTCAAAAAAATTAGTTAGATTTGTTAGGCATGACCTACCCTTTACAAATCCATGTTGGCTCTTTCTAATCAGCTCACATTTCTCCAAGTGCTGAGTCAATTTGTCCTTAATTATAGATTCCAATAACTTTCCCACAACAGATATTAGACTACCAAGTCTGGTTTCTCTCTCTCCCCTTTCTTAAATAATGGCGTTGCATTTGCAGTTTTCCCAATCGAAAGGGACAATTCCCAAATCGAGAGAGCTTTGAAAGATTATGGCTAAAGCATCTGCAATTTCCTCACCTACTTCCTTTAAAACCTTTGGGTGCCAATCAACAGGTCCTGGGGATTTGTCATTATTTTTTCTAATACTGTTTTCTTCCTTACATTAAATGTAGTGAGTTCCAGTCATTGATTTATTATTAATTTCCCTGAAATGTCAGGTATAATTATTCTCTTCCCTACTCTGAAGACTGAAAGTAATTATTCAACAAGTCTGCCATTTCCTTAATTTCATTTGCAATATTACCCTCCACCCCCCATCTGTTTTTAAAGGGCTCACATTACCCTTGACTACCCTTTGTTTTCTAATTATAAAAAAAAGTGTTAATCTTGATATCCTTCAAGTTTCTTTTCGTATTCCCTTTATGCAGCTCTTACTATCTTTTTTGTCTGTCCCAGTCCCCTGGATCTACACTATTCTTTGCACTTTTATATGCTCTTTCCTTTAGTTTTATGTTATCTCTCACCTCTTTTGTTGATCATGGCTGTTTTATTTGGTAAGTAGAGTTCTGTCCCCTAAGGAGTCACCTGTCCTGATATCACTCAGAGTGCTGGGAATGTTCAGCGGGACGGGCAGCATCTGTGGAGAGATAGGCAAAGTTGAAGTTTTGGGTTGACGACTTTTCATGAGGGCTGGAGAACATTGCAGATGTGGCAGGCTTTGGGCGAGTACGGGGGCCGGGAGGGTCTTTTTTCTTTATTCGTTTATGGGATGTGGGCGTCGCTGGCAAGGCCAGCATTTATTGCCCATCCCTAATTGCCCTCGAGAAGGTGGTGGTGAGCCACCTTCTTGAACCGCTGCAGTCCATGTGGTGAAGGTACTCCCACAGTGCTGTTAGGGGGGGGGGGGGGGGGGGGGGGGGGGGAGTTCCAGGATTTTGACCCAGCGACAATGAAGGAACAGCGATATATTTCCAAGTCAGGATGGTGTGTAACTTGGAGGTGGTGGTGTTCCCATGCATCTGCTGCTCTTGTCCTTCTAGGTGGTAGAGCTCACGGGTTTGGGAGGTGCTGCCGAAGAAGCCTTTGCGAGTTGCTGCAGTGCATCTTGTAGATGGTACACACTGCAGCCACGGTGCGCCGGTGGTGGAGGGAGTAAATGTTTTAAGGTGATGGATGGGGTGCCAATCAAGCGGGCTGCTTTGTCGTGGATGGTAGCGAGCTTCTTGAGTGTTGTTGGCGCTGCACTCATCCAGGCAAGTGGAGAGTATTCCATCACACTCCTGACTTGTGCCTTGCAGATGGTGGAAAGGCTTTGGGGAGTCAGGAGATCAGACACTCGCCGCAGAATACCCAGCCTCTGACCTGCTTTTGTTGCCACAGTATTTATGTGGCTGGTCCAGTTAAGTTTCTGGTCAATGGTGACCCCCAAGATGTTGATGGTGCGGGATTCGGCAATGGTAATGCCATTGAATGTCAAGGGGCAGTGTAGATGCTCGCTTGTTTGAAATAGTCATTGCCTGGCACTTGTGTGGTGTGAATGTTACTTGCCACTTATCAGCCCAAGTCTGAATGTCGTCCAGGTCTTGCTGCATGCAGGCATAGACTGCTTCATTATCTGAGGAGTTGCGAATGGCACTGAATACTGTGCAGTCATCAGCGAACATCCCCACTTCTGACCTTATAATGGAGGGAAGGTCATTGATGAAGCAGCTGAAGATGGTTGGGCCGAGGACACTGCCCTGAGGAACTCCTGCAGCAATGTCCTGGTGCTGTGATGATTGACCTCCAGCCATCTCCCATCTGTGGAGGGCAAAGGTGATGATGGGATGGTAGTGCAGGGCAAAGGAGGGTGATAATGGGACAAGTAAATAAATGGGGCAGTGATTATGTTAAGGACAGAGAAGAGGAGGAATTTCTGAAGTGTGTTCAGGAGAATTTTCTTGATCAGTATGTTTCCTGCCCAACAAGGAAGGAGTTATTGCTGGATCTAGTCCAGGGGAATGAAGTGGGTCAAGTGGAAAATGTCACAGTTGGAGAGCACAGTATCATAAGGTTTAGCTTAGTTATAGAGAAGGACAAGGAGCAATCTAGAATAAAAATATTTAACTGGAGGAGGGCTCATTTTAGCAATTTGAGGAGAGATCTGGCCCGGATAAATTGGGAGTCAAAGACTGGCAGGCAGAACTGTATTGGAGCAATGGGCGGCCTTTGAAGAGAAGATGGTTCTGGTACAGTCTAGGTACATTCCCACAAGAGGGAAAGGGAGGGCAACCAAAGCCAGAGCTCCCTGGGTGACAAAGAAGTTGTAGAGTAGGATGAAGCAGAAAAAGGGGGCATATGACAGGTGTCAACTTGATAAATACGAGGGAGAATCAGGCCAAATATAAAAAGTAGAGGACAAGTGAAAAAGGAAATGAAAGAGACAGAGACAGTACGAGAGTAGATTGGCAGCTAACATTAAAGGAAATCTAAAGGTCTTTATAGGCATATTAACAGTAAAAGGGTTGTCAGAGGAGCGGTGGGGCCGATTAGGGACCAAAATGGAGAACTATTGGTGGAGGCAGAAGGCATAGCTGAGGTACTAAATGAGTACTTTGCATCAGTATTTACCAAGGAAGAGGACATTGCCAAGACCATGGTAAACGGGGAGGTTGCTTGGATTCTGGATGAGATAGAAATAAATAAAGAGGAGGTACTAGACAGACTGGTGGTAATTAAAGTGGTAAGTCACCCAGTCCAGATGGGATGCATCCTAGGTTGCTGAGGGAAGTAAGGGTAGAAATTGCAAAGGTGCTGGCCACAATCTTCCTTAGCTACAGGGGTGGTGCCAAAGGACTGGAGGATTTCAAATGTTACACCCTTGTTCAAAAAAGGGGAGAAGGATAAACCTGGCAATTACAGGTCAGTCAGTTTAACATCAGTGGTGGGGAAGCTTTTAGAAACAATAATTCAGGAGAAAATTAACAGCCACTTGGACAAGCATGGACTAATAAACGAGAGCCAGCTCAGATTTGTTAAGGGTAAATCATGTTTGATTAACTTGATTGAGTTTTTTGATGAGATAACAGAGGGTGGATGAGGGCAGTGCAGTTGATGTTGTGTATATGGACTTTCAAAATGCATTTGATAAAGTACCACATATTAGGCTTGTTAGCAAAATTGAAGCCCATGGAATAAAAGGGGTAGTAGCAGCATGGATACAAAATTGGCTAATGAATAGTAAACAGAGTTGTGGTGAATGGCTGTTTTTCAGACTGGAGGGAGGTGTACAGTGGAGTTCCCCAAGGTTCAGTACTAGGACCACTGGTGTTTTTGATGTAAGTTAATGACTTGGATTTCGGGATACAGGGCACAATTTTGTAATTTGCAGATGGCACGAAACTTGAAAGTGTAGTAAACAGTGAGGAATATAGTAATAGACTTCAAGAAGACATAGACAGGCTGGTGGAATGGGCGGACACATGGCCGATGAAATGCCACGCAGAGAAGTGTGAGCTGATACATTTTGGAAGAATGAGAGACCATACAGACTAAATGGTACAATTTTAAAGGGGGTGCAAAAACTGAGACACCTGGGGTGTTTGTGCACAATTCTTAGAAGGTGGCAGGACAGGTTAACAAAGCAGTTAATAAAGCATATGGGATCCTGGGCTTTATAAATAGAGGCAGAGTACAAAAGCCAGGAAGTTATGCTAAACCTATATAAAACACTAGTTCGGCCCCAGCTGAGTACTGTGTCCAGTTCTGGGCACCCCAATTTAGGAAGGACGTCAAGGCTTGAGAGAGGTTACAGAAGAGATTTACCAGAATGGTTCTAGGGCTAAGGGATTACAGTTACGTGGATAGACTGGAGAAGCTGCGCTTGTTCTACTTGGAACAGAGAAGGCCAAGAGGAGATTTATTAAAGGTGTTTAAAATCATGAAGGATTTAAAGAGTAAATAAAGAGAAACAGTTTCCAATGGCTGAAGGGTCGATAACCAGAGGGCACAGGTTTAAGGTGATTGTCAAAAGAACCAGAGGCGACATGAGGAAAAACTTTATGTAACGAGTGGTTAGGATTTGGAATGCACTGCCTGACAGGGTGATAGATACAGATGCAATAGTAGCCTTCAAAAGGGAATTGGATAAATACTTGGAGAAAAATATGGGGAAAGAGCAGGCGAGTGGGACTAACTGGATTGCTCGTTGAAAGTACCGGCGCAGACTCGATGGGCCGAATGGCCTCCTTCTGTGATGTACTATGATTCTAATAACTCCCACTGTTTCTGTACTTTTACCCAGTAAGTTTTGACCAGTTTGCAGTCGTCAGTCTGTCTCATCCCGTTAAAGTTAGCCGTACCAAAATCTAGTACTGCACTGAAGTGTGCTCAAGTCCCATTCTCCACACTCACACATTGTTTCAATTTTATATATGAAGTATTATTTATGCTGACAAGCCAGATAATTTTAATAGGTTTTAGGATTTTCAATTAAACGAATGCCAATATGGGATTACAGATGGAACTGTCGCAATTGAAGGTTGTTGCCAAGAATTTTAAAAAGATAAAAAATAGAATTAAGCAATTATCTACTGTGTGTTTTTATTTTTCTATCTCCCTTTTATTTGAAGAAGATCACAAACCTAAAAGTAAGCTCACTTACCAGAGATTAGATTCCATCAATAGAAGCACAGGACTGAGTCCTCAAGAGATGTCAGCCGTGGCTCAGTGCAGCACTCTCGCCTGAGGGAGAGGTCATGGGTTCAAGCCCCACTCCAGAGATTTGAGCACAAAATCCAGGCCGACACTGCAGTGCAGTATGGAGGGAGCGCTGCACTGTTGGAGGTGCCGGCTTTTGGATGAGATGTTAAACCGAGGCCCCAATCGCCTCAGGTGGGGATGTAAAAGATCCAATGGCACTATTTCAAAGAAGAGCAGGGGAGTTCTCCCCTGTATCCTGGTCAATAGTTATCCCTCAACCAACATCAGTAAAATGTCATTAACCCATTGCTGATTGTGGGGCCTTGCTGTGCACAAATTGGCTGTCGCGTTTCCTACATTACAACAGTGACTACGCTTCAAAAGTACTTTGTTGTCTGAACCGTTTTGGGATGTCCCGAGATCATGAAAGGCGCTGTACAAAAAGATCTTTCTTTAACCACAGTGTGTAACAATGTCTTTGTTGTTTATTCCAGAAATGGAAGCTGAAGGGATCGGCCATCCAGCACCTCGTCACTGGCGCTTGCCTGGACAGCCAAGCAGCCAAGACTGAACCCAACCGGGTGGGGACCACACCATGTCAGCCCCAGCTCGACAGCCAACAGTGGGAGCTGCTGGTCACGTGACACCTGAAGCCACGCTGCACCCATTAAACCTGCATGGACTTGGAAGCGGAGAAGGGGTTTTTAAAATTTGTGTAAATACATTTTCACTGTAGACACAAGATTAAAAAAGGTCAGAATGCTACAGCAGCTAGCTGAACTGCAACTGGAAAAGTTTGGACAGGAGCCTCAACACAGTTCAGTACAGATGCTGCTGGAGTTGTCTAAAGGAGACATAACGCACAGACTGCATACCATCCTTTCTCTGGAGCTGCCGTGTACTACAGTGGCCATTTTGGTTTTTCCCTCCCAAATGTACAACTTTTACTGATTAGCTGAAACATTCACTTACCGGGAATTATTCCAAACCAAGATAAATCTGGTGTCACAATTAGGGTTGCCAAGTCTGGTTGGACCTTTTCCAGGAGATTTCATCACATGACCTACCGCCTCCAACAGCCCATCCATTGGTCGCTCGACACCCCACTCCTCACGGTGCCCCGTCTTCCCACACCAATTGGAAAGCCAATAAATTCTGCGTTACCTGATTGGCGATTCTTGACTGCCAGTCAAACGGACATTTCCCCCCCCCAATCGCCAATATTTTAATAACTAATAAATGAAACGCGCGCACAATTTTTAAAGCCCCTATAATTTATTTCTCTCTTCCGGGTTTCTTGTAGCAGTGTCCAGATTAATCTTCAATTCTTGGAAATTCCAGGGCAATCCTGGAGGGTTGGTAACCCGAGTCACAATCTGCATGAGCAGAATGTTCCAGGGGGTGAAAGGGCGACACCATTATACCACCTTCAATGGTGCTGTCCAGGCAGTGTTATTACATCTTTCTTTCTATTACATCACTTCCCTTGAAGAACAGGCAGGTCTGTTGCTTACTTCTTTGTATTTAAACACACCGGAGGTTTGTGAGTTTTTGTTAAGTCTGGAACTGCACAGAGAGTGAGATCATGGCTGGAGGAGTGTACTTTCAAAAATCAATTGAAAAACCTCAGTAATTAATGCTTCACATCCAGAAGTAAGCAGAGAAATATATTTCCCCAAGGCCGGTTTCCAGGTTACTTAAAAGCTCGGTAAAAATCATAGAATTTCATGCAATGGAAACAATTAAAATGGCCATAAAGCAGTGCCTTCATTACTTTAAAAATTAATGGACTTTTATTTTGTAGTTTGTACTTCAGAGATCTCTAGCCAATACTAAAAAACTGGGCGGTCTAAAAATTAAACACTTACAATAATTTTTTTTAACGACATTTACAAATTCAGTTATAAAGAAATTAAAGGGAAAAAAGTTAAGGTTCCAAAATGTTAACTGCTTTTGATCGACCATTGCCAATAAGACAAACTTACTTCCCGTCACATAGGCAGCCTGTCCACTTAAAAAAATACATTCGATAGTTGCTCAAACAAACTGTTTCATAGAATCATACAGCATAGGAGGAGGCCATTCAGCCCATCGTGCTTGTGCCGGCTCTTTGAAAGAGCTCTCCAATTAGTCCCACTCCCCTGCTCTTTCCCCATAGCCCTGTAATGTTTTCCCTTTTCAAGTATAGATCCAATTCCCTTTTGAAAGTTACGATTGAATCTGCTACTACCAGCCTTTCAGGCAGTGCATTCCAGATTTGTACCAGACTAGACATTCTGCTGACATCATGGAAGTGATTAATTACCTTGTCAAAATTACTTAGCATTACCCTGAAGCAAGTTTGAAACAACAGTATTGGTGAAGGTTTGAATAGGTTGCTTCAAGAAGCAATTTTACTGTCAATTTATTTTCCTCTAAGTACCGACTGTTCACTTCCAGTGATTCAGACAGAATGGTCACTGCTCTTTGTTGTTTGACACACAAGAAAACAGTGAAACTAAACTGAGAATGGTAGAATTTAATTCCCCCAGCCAAAATTTAAGGAATTTCCACAGATACCAGTCGTAAACTTCTATGATTCCATGAAATGGCTCAATTCAGAGCTCCAGGACTTCAGTTGAGTTCAAGACTCCCTCCTAGCAAACGTACTACAAAAATCATACAATATCACCGTTCCTTCAACATTGCTGGATTAAAATCCTGGAACTCCCGATCAGCACTGTGGGAGTACCTTCACCACACGGACAGCAGCGGTTCAAGGCGGCTCACCACCACCTTCTCAAGGGCAATTAGGGATGGGCAATAAATGCCAGTCGCCCATATCCCAAGAATGAATTAAAAAAAAATATAGGAAGTAGTATGCATGTGTATTTATTTTGTATTTAGTACAAATATATTGTATATTTGTCTTTCCAAAAAGCACTTTTCTCAACAAAAAAGCCTTGCTAAGCCTCCCAAGTGAAGGGTATAATGTTGAACCAGTCATGTTCGTCATATGGGCAGTCTGTTACCTATGCTCCAAGTAGCCAATGCCAGTCTCTCTCTCTCTCCTCTCCTCTCCCCCCACCCCCCCTCTCAGCACCTTTCACAACCTCAGGACGTCCCAAAGTTCTGCACCTTCCTCCCCCTCTATGGGAGAAGGCCCAGTTTCTGCTCAGGTATTCGACAGTGGCACAGTTGAACCTGTGAGCTCAATGAGTGGGGATCTCCATCTCACCACAGCACGGTGCTCCAAGCTACCACTCGCACACCCCCAAAATACTTTTACAGCATCAAATACTTTGTGTACTTCAGAATTTGAGCAATTCAAGAGAAGTAAATATAGTACGATCCAGGACAGAAACTGTCTGGAAAAAAAAAATGGGAATATGCCAGTTGATATTTGGATAGATTTTACTGAGACAGTGGCTTCAGATCTCAAACTTCGATTTGAAACAGAACTACAATTGAAAAAAAATTCAAAAGGATGTATTAAATGGCTTTGAGCAACTACCAAGCCCAACAGCGGTAGAAAAAAAAATTAAATCAGAAAATCTATACATTTTAATTCAACCTCTGCAGTTATTGCTCAGAAGTTCTTTACCTCATTATCGGAGAAACTGGTCATAAGAACATAAGAAATAGGAGCAGGAGTAGGCCAATTGGCCCCTCGAGCCTGCTCCGCCATTCAATAAGATCATGGCTGATCTGATCCTAACCGCCAATCTACTATCACAGAACCATCTCCTGAACCTAACAGAATTGGACACACGAAATAGGAGCAGGATCAGGCTACACGGCCCCTGGGCCCGCTATGCCACCCACAGGGCCATGACTGATCCGAACCTAGACTCATGTCCAAATTCCTGCCCGCTCCCCGTAACCCTTAATTCCCTTTACTTCTAGGCATCAACAATCACTGCACGAGTAAAATAAACAAAATAGAATACGGGACCTGAATGACTGATGTGCCCCGTTATTTGATTCCAAACTACAGTCCTCAACCTTCTCTCCAGCAAGACACACACATCAGTCTGTGTTGTGTTGGCCAGCCTCCAGCTGAGCTCATACAATCAAGAAACTGCCTTGCTTGAAGCTACGAAGGCAGCGGCCTAAAAGACTTGGACTTCACAGAGTAGCTCATTATATAAATTGGACTCTGGCAACTGGGCAACGCGTGCAGCTGCGACTCGCTCATTCCAGAGAATATTTCAGCTCAAGCCTTTAGCTATAGCATCAAACAGCATAGAAGGAGGCCATTCGGCCCATCATGCCTGTGCGGCTCTTTGAAAGAGCTATCCAATTAGTCCCACTCCCCATACGTTTTTCCTTTTCAAGTACTTATCCAATTCTCTTTTGAAAATTACTACTGAATCTACTTTCACTACCCTTTCAGGCAGTGCATTCCAGATCACAACAACTCACTGCATTAAAAAAAAATTCCTCATCTCCCCCCCTGGTTCTTTTGATAATTATCTTAAACCTGTGTCCTCTGGTTACCGACCCTTCTGCCAGTTTAAACAATTTCTCCTTATTTACTCGATCAAAACCCCTCAAAGGGTTGATAAATATCAAGTAGCTTTGCTCACCTCTCAAAATGGATTTTCAAGCAATCCAGATTAAAGAGACCTAGTTGTAAAGTGCCACATGACTAATTTCAGATGGTGTGTAGCATGGAATGGGAGGGAGAATCTGTGGCAAATTCTGATTGAAGATTGAGAAAGCACTTTAGTTATAAAGTCAAATTGTTTCTTTTTTTTGCAGCTTTATCTTCAAGTATTTCGATAAACTGACATAGTTTGAGGTTAGAAGGTAGATAGAACAAGCTATTACTCGCAGTACAATTTTTTTTGTTGATTATATTGTCAGCTTTGGTTCAGTGGTAGCACTTTCGCCTCTGAATCAGTAGGTTGCGGGATCCAGACCCACTCCAGAGACTTAAGCACATAATCTAAGATGGTACTTCAGTGCAGTACTGAGGGAGTGCTGCACTGTCAGAGGTGCCATCTTTCGGATGAGACGTTAAACAGAAGCCCTGAGGTGGACGTAAAAGATCCCACGGCACTAGTCAAAGAAGAGATGGGGAGTTCTTCCCGATGTCCTGGCCAACATTTATCCCTCAACCAACATCACTAAAACAGATTATCTGGTCATTATCACATTGCTGTTTGTGGGATCTTGCTGTGTGCAAATTGGCTGCCGCGTTTCCTACCTACCAACAGTGACTACACTTTAAAAATATTTTGTCTGTAAAGCACTTTGGGACATCTCGAGGCTGTGAAATGCGCGAAAGAAATGCAAGTCCATTTAGTCTTACCTGATTTTGTGAGGAAATATCACATAGGGACAGGTGGGGTAGAGTTCCAACTTTGTCCTTTTCAGTTTCTGGCTCCAATCCAATCTAGAGCAACGAGTGAAGGATTTGCTAGGGTCAAGGCTCCTGGGTAAGGAACGTTTTAACAGTTTTGACCCTGTTCCCAGTGGGCACAAAACTGGCCATAACTCAACATTAAAAAACAAAAGTCTGATTAACTCAAATATGGCACAATAACTACTGTGGGAAACAAGCTCAGAGCACCGCCCTGAGGCCCAGACACACTGTTCAAAGTACAAGCAGCATCATTATGTGCTTTAGCGAATCAACATGGAATTGCTTGATGCGGTTAACAGGTGCCAAGAAAATGTGGTGGGGTTGGGGAGGGGGGAGGGAAAGAGAGTTGTTGCCATTCCTAAGCGCTTGAGAAGCCGGAGTTTAAGTGAATTACACAATGGCCCAGAAATTAAAGACTGAGTGTTGACGCGGGGGTAAGGCTTCCCCGCGATCTCTCACTCCGCGTTGGCTTTTTCAGATCCAGCTCGCACGAACTTGATGTTCTAGACATCAGCTGTGCTGGGCTTGCGTATCCCACCGGCGTAGTGAATTCGTGCGAGCTGTGGGATCACGTGACTCAGTTAGAGCCAATGGCAGCACACCATCTTCCATTCATAAGTTTCACATACGTGCTGTGAAAGCTATGAATCTTACACACCACCAAAATAACAGCTAAACCTCAATTAAAAAAAAAAAATCACATTAATAAAATAAGTATAGTTAAATAAATTAACCATTTTAAATAAAAAATTAAATTTTTGAAAAAATTTAAAATCTTTTAAGTTATAAAAATAAACTTACCTGTCTTTAAAGTCTCTAAAAAAGATATACCTGTTAAAAAAAAAATTCAAAATAATACTTAATTCACTACTTACCTTGTTAAAAGTGGGTCTTACTCCTTTTTTCATTTCTAAAATCTTCCGTCCTTACCTGCGCGTCCAAAGCACTAAGTGCACAGCGTGCGCGCAGCCTGTAGCGCGCACGCGGTGCACCGAGGAACCGCCCCCTTTTCCAAAAACCAAGTGCCGGTTTTCAGCGCATGCGCAGTGCACGCAGAAAACCGGCAATTGGTGACAGAATACGCGAGAGTACACAGTGCGTACTCTCGCGTCGCGGGACTAATTTTTGGGCCATTGTTTGATTAACAATGCTAAGTGGTGAAGAGATTTCAACAGCAAACTTGAAATTTTCAAAACTGCGATCGATAGATTTTTGTTGGGTAACGGCATCAAGGGATATGGACCAAGGCGGGTAAATGGGGTTAAGGTACCGATCAGCCATGATCAAACTGAATGGCAGACAGGCTTGAGGGGCCGAATAGCCTATTCTTGTTGCCCTGTTCAAACTAGACTGCAACCACTTTAACTGAAGAGTCAAGTGAAAATCTACTTCTTCCCCTTTGAGGAATGAAATGATTGCCAGCGCAGTATAGACACTGGCCTGCCTCTCCCTTTCCGCCACATTTCATCTACAGCAACTAATGGAGAAAATTGAACAAACTCTCCCAAAAGCTGCAACGCTCGAACACAATTCAGAACAGTGTGGGTGTGGAAAGGGAGAGGCAGCAGAGGATTAGATCTGTGCCAGCCATGGCTCATTATGTTGAGCCAATTCAATGGATTTAAAAAATTAAAACAGAGATGGTATCGTGTGAAATTTTATTGCTCGTCAAAAATTATTTAAAAACTTGCATAAATTAAACTGCAGACAGTATAAGGAGCTCTTCAACATAAGTTATTTCATGCACTTTTTCCCAAAAGGTCACAGTGCAAGAGAGTGGAACGCAGATTTAAAAAAAACACACATCATACTCAAAAGCCAATCGGAAGAGAGAGAGAGAGAGAGAGAGATGGTTGTGCCTAGGTATTGTGCTTTACTATGCAATAAACACCATGGACTGGAAACAGTACATTCTAAAACGAGGCACCTGAACCAAATCTTCCAGGTATCCACTCACCAATGCAGAGTATGGGACTGTACGATGCTTGCATTGCTCACTGATGAAGAATTCAAAACCGCATTTAAAACCACTGTCTAGCATTTACAAGTCAGTACAAAGTACCTTTTTATTCAGCGATCGCATATTCCGATTGCTGCTCAATGCTGTTCTAGTCTCCTGTGAAGTGAGGAATCGCAGCTCTGTTTGAACACAAAGACTCGGGAAGTGTATTCTATACGTGCCTGCTGTGTGACCTCCCTGCACCAGAGGCGGGGCTCCACCTATTTCCCTGCTTGCTGGGCCTGTCTACGCAGCAGGACGTAGATCTTCTCCTTGATCCAGTCCTTGTTGTAGGGCTGGTATGTCTGGGTATCTGCTCGGTAACTACCGTGGGGGAGGGGGGAGAAGAAAGAGAACACCACAAATTAGATTTCATACGTCTTTCAGCAATGATGCTTCGTAGCAATGACTGAAGGCAACAAATTGAGTTTCAAACTACGTGAAAATGAAAGAGGTTCTTGATTGACAATAAATGGAAGCTGTCGCAGCAATGCTCGGTGGCAGTGAGTAAAGCAAATCAGATGCTGGGATGTATTAAAAGGTCAATATTGAGCCAAAGAGGTAATCCTGCCACTTTATAAATTATTGGTGTGACCGGACTTAGAATACTGTGTACAGTTCTGGTCGCCACAGTACAGAAAGGATATTTCCAAAAATAACATTTTGGGATCCAGTATGTGAGTAATTTGAGACATGACGTGGTAAGTGCAGCATGTTTGGGAGGAACAGGTGACTTTGGACCTATGGTTCCCAAAGCTCTCCACCACTGGGGTTTTCCTCACCTCATGTCTGGGTCTGGTGTAGACTAATTGACAGAGATTGATTGCTGTGATTAGTCAACAACTCCATTATTGTTGTATTATGTGACTGCCAGGATGGTAGAAGGCGAACTTAGTCTGTTATCATCTAGTAATTTTTATGTTCCTATGAAGCAGAGAACCCATTAATCCCTTGAATAGTAGGGCTTAACACACACACAAACAAGAAATGTTCCGTGACCAAGAGCTGGCCATGAAGGCCAGTAAGTCTTCTTCCTTTCGAAGGATTAGCCCTATGTTTTGTGGCTGGGGAAGCAGAGCGACCAACTTCACCATCACCGAAGCTGCCTTGAGGTGATTTTTTAGTGCCAACTCTCAACACTAAAGTCCTAGACTGGATACTGTGCCAACCTCAAGAACAAGCACCTGCACAGGATCGATGGGCCAAATGGCCTTCTTCCATGCTGTAAACACCTGAGCACCTCTAATACTCCCATGGATGGGCTACATGAAGGAGTTGGTCATCAGACAGGCAATCTTCACTCCCAACACCTTCACCACCTCTCTTACTATTGACACTACGCTCTTCCTTCTAAAGATCTCCTCATTCCAGTTAGCTTTCCCTTCCTCACACAATCTTCAAGTGTTTAAAGGCCAAGCTTGGCATCACCTCGTTACTACTTCCCAATTTACCTAGTCTTCTCTCTGCAACCTTGGTGGTGACTCTTCACTTTGCTTCCTCAATTGAAACAAAAAAAAGACACCTACCCTTTGAGTACAGGAGGTCTTACTCCAATTATATAGGGCCCTGGTGAGACCACACCTGGAGTACTGTGTACAATTTTGGTCTCCTTACCCAAGGAAGGATATACTTGCCATAGAGGGAGTGCAACGAAGGTTCACGAGATTGATTCCTGGGATGGCGGGACTGTCGTATGAGAAGAGATTGAGTAAACTAGGCCTGTATTCTCTTGAATTCAGAAGAATGAGAGGGGAATCTCATTGAAGCATACAAAATTATTACAGGGCTTGATAGGGTGGATGCTGGGAGAATGTTTCCCTTGGCTGGGGAGTCTAGAACCAGGGGCCACAGCCTCAGGATAAAGGGTAGGCCATTCAGGACTGAGATGAGAAGAAATTTCTTCACACAGAGGGTGGTGAATCTTTGGAATTCTCTACCCCAGAGGGCTGTGGAGGCTCAGTCATTGGGTATATTCAAAACAGAAGTCGATAGATTTCTGACTAGTAAGGGCATCAAGGGATATGGCGATAGGGCCGGTGAATGGAGTTGAGGCAGAAGATCAGCCATGATCTCATTGAATGGCGGAGCAGGCTCGAAGGGCCGAATGGCCTACTCCTGCTCCTAATTCTTATGTACCCACCTTTCGAACTGGAACAGAGCACATAGATGCTTCAGATTGAGATACGCCAAGAACAAAACAAGAATGGCAAAAGCAAGAGTTCCAAGAGTTCTTTTGCAGAGAGGGTTGGCGGGACATTGTAAACGAGAGTCAGATAGCAAATCATGAAGTAGCGGGTTGCTTTTTTTTTATTATTCATTCTCAGGAGGTGGCCGTCACTGGCAAGGCCAGCATTTATTGTCCATCGCTAGTTGCCCTGAGAAGGTGGTGGTGGGCGGCCGCCTTCTTGAACTGCTGAACGGTTTGATACAACTGAGAGGCTTGCTTCAGAGGGCAGTTAAGAGTCAACCATGTTGGTGTGGGACTGGAATCACATATAGGCCAGGCCAGGTAATGACGGCAGGTTTCCTTCCCCATAGGACATTATACCAACTCTCTTGGATTACCTCGAATTTGAAACTTGTTCCAAATGCAAGTGTCTCCTGCACACACGAGGGGGGCGGGGAGTCATGCATTCAGCCAATCCCAATCCCTCCCCACGTCATTCGGCGCGTCATTCCTGCAGTCTAAACCAAAACTGCTCAAGGTCTGGTAGCAGGCTATGGCCAAGCCCATTGTGGTCAGATGTAAAACCCTTTCATCTTGAAGGCAGGAGGGGGTTAGAAAATACATTTCCCAACAATTACTCCCAAAAATCCAAATCACTGGACAGAGGGAACATTAAGAAAAATCCACCAAAAACATCTACTTGGTGGTTCAGGCACTGTAACTCTGAATACTGACAGCTAGAAGCGGGTGGGGGTGGTGGGGAGTTGGGCTGGAAACAACAGTCCAGCAGATCTTTATGGGAAATGAGCCAATCCAATAAACATTTGCAACTATTTGTTTAAAGATAATTCAAATAAACAAACTGTGGACCATATGTACATAAAGAAGTTTTCCCTTTACTATAATAAAAGGAGGGGAACTTGCATTTATACAGCACCTTTCACAACCTCAGGACGGACCAAAGTGCTTCACAACCAATGAAGTACTTTTGAAGTATAGTCACTGTTGTAATGAGGGAAACACGGCAGCTAATATGCGCACAGCAAGATCCCACAAACAGTAATGTGAAAATGGTCAGATGATTTGTTTTTAGATGCTGGTTGAGAGATAAATATTGGGCAGGACATCGTAGAGAACTCCCCTGCTCTTCTTTGAAATAGTGCCGAGACCTTTTACGTCCAACTGAGGGGGCTAACGGGGCCTTGGCTTAACGTTGCATCCGAAATACAGCACCTCCAACAGTGCAGCACTCGCTCAGTACTACACTGGGAGTGTCAGCAGGATTAAGTGCTCAAGTCTCTGGAGTGGGGCTTGAACCCACGACCTTCTGACTCAGGCGAGAGTGCTACTAACCATGCTTACAAGGTAACCCCATTTTACGCTATTTAAGTTAATGAATGTAAAATAGGGAGGGCTCTCCTACTAGTGGCTACTTCACCATCACCACCCCCCGCCTGAGTGTTCTGAATTGGCTGCACCCAGGTAATTCAATACCCACAGGAGAATTAGCCCTATATCAGGGGAACTTTGCCCTCCTGTATTACTCATTTTTGAAACTAACATAACATTCCTAGTTCTTATTCCCATTCTGATTATTTTTTTTTTTTAATTCATTCTCGGGATGTGGGCGTCGCTGGCAAGGCTGGCATTTATTACCCATTCCTAGTTGCCCTTGAGAAGATGGTGGTGAGCCTTCTAAAGAGGTCACAGACTCAGCCCTCCTAAAATCATTACGATGGGAGTAAGCAACATATTGATCAAAGTGTCTATCTAGAGGATGCATTAAAAGATCATTAATCAACTACTAGGCTGCAGTGATAATTTAGCAGCAATGGAGGATCAAGGAGTCTGTCAGTCCACCCCCTCGCTCCCTATCCCAACGGTTACAATTGGTTAGAGCGCAGACACGACAGTTGTATGGATGATGGGTGTCACAATTGCCGCTGGTAGCCCTGGATTTTTTTTGGGGGGGGGGGGGGGGGGGGGAGGGGAAAGAGGGTTTGTAGGAAAAGGAAGGGTCGCCAATGTCAATTGTCGGGAGTGCGTACAGTGGGCAAGAACAAGATTGGGGAAGTGTGATTCTACCCACAGTTGAATAGGTTGCCGACACACACTGGCCCTTGTCCAGGTGGCTATTTATCCAATTGTGGGCATGGACAGTGGGTGCTTGTGGAACAGGAAAATAAGGAAGACAGGGAGGAAGAAAGATGAGGGAAGAGAAGAAAAATATGGGGAAAAAAAATGCCCGATTAGTCACATTCCAGATGGACATTATTTACCCCCCACAATCAATTCCTCTCCCCCACCCATCACTTCCCATTCATACTCTGCAGTCATGTGACAGTGTGTTAATCAGCATCTATTTAGTTCTTGACATGGAGGAAGAGAACGGAAAATTAATTTTCCAACCTACAGATCGACCTGACTGGTATCGAAGGTTAGAAAGCAGAGACTGGCTTGGTTTTTTTTCCTGCTGGTCTGACTACTGGAGCAGCCGAGTGTGAACACTTCACCCCAGGAACAAGGCCACCAGACTTACTGTCAGGTCCTTCTCGCCTCGACTGAACTAGAGATTGGAGACTGTGCCATCCCGCCCGCTCGCAGAGACGGACTTGTGTTGAGCCCCCATTCCTGATAATCAGCCAATTCCTCTGTGGCGAGTGCGAAGCTTCAGTGAAAGAGTAAGCGTTCGCCCATCCCGCTGCTCGCCATCCCCCGGCCCCTATCCCCCAGTAGATGTGATGGGAATGTATACCTCCGCCCATATATAGACAGGAATATCGCAATAATATTCAACTTAAGAACATAAGAATTAGGAGCAGGAGTAGGCCATACGGCCCCTTGAGCCCGCTCCACCATTCAATAAGACCATGGCTGATCTTCGATCCCAACTCCACTTGCCCGCCCGATCTCCATATCACTTAATTCCACGAGAGTCGAAAAATCTATCCATCTCAGCCTTGAATATACGCAATGACTGAGCATCCACAGCCCTCTGGGGCAGAGAATTCCAAAGATTCACAACCCTCCAAGTGAAGAAATTCCTCCTCATCTCAGTCTTAAATGGCCTACCCCTTATTCTGAGACTATGCCCCCTAGTTCTAGACACTCCAGCCAGGGGAAAACAACCTCTCAGCATCTACCATGTCAAACCCCCTCAGAATCTTGATGTTTCAATGAGATCACCTCTCATTCTTCTAAACTCCAGAGAGTATAGGCTCATTCAACTCAATCTCTCCTCATAGGACAACCCTCTCGTCCCAGGGATCAATCTAGTGAACCTTCGTTGTACCGCCAAGTGTGTCCTTCCTTGGATAAGACCACCAAAACTGTGCACAGTACTCCAGGTGTGGTCTCACCAAGGCTCTGTACAATTGTAGTAAGACTTCCTTCCTCTTGTACTCCAACCCCCTTGCAATAAAGGCCCAACATGCCATTTGCCTTCCTAATTGCTTGCTGTACCTGCATGCTAACTCTCCGTTTCCTGTACGAGGAAATCTAGATATCTCTGAACACCAACATTTAATAGTTTCTCACCTTCTAAAAAAAAAATTCTGTTTTTCTATTCTTCCTACCAAAGTGAATAACCTCACATTTCCCCACATTATACTCCATCTGCCACCTTCTTGCCCACTCACTTAACCTGTCTATATCCCTTTGCAGGCTCTTTGTGTCCTCCTCACAGTTTACTATCCCACCTAGCTTTGTATCGTCAGCAAACTTGTATACACTGCACTCGGTCCCTTCATCTAAGTCATTAATATAGATTGTAAATAGCTGAGGCCTAAGCACCGATCCTTGCGGCACCCCACTAGTTACAGCCTGCCAACCTGAAAATGACCCGTTTATCCCTACTCTCGCTTTCTGTCAGTTAACCAATCCTCTGTTCATGCTAATATATTGCCCCCAACCCCATGAGCCCTTATCTTGCATAGCAACGTTTTATGTGGCACCTTATCGAATGCCTTTTGGAAATCCAAATATACTACATCCACTAGTTACCCTTTATCTACCCTGCTAGTGACATCCTCAAAAAACTCTAATAAATTTCCCTTTCATAAAACCATTTACACCCAGTGGTACATTTAAATAGCACAATACCCTTGGCAACTGATTGCGGCCAACAAAATTAGGGGGGGAAAACAGTATTGAGAGTTTGTGAATTTACAGCTGGTCTCCAAGGCTCACTGAAGCCGTTCTTCGCCCAGGCTTGAAGTGGCCTCCCTTGCAATTTATTGAAGCATATAAAATTCTTACAGGGCTTGAGGAGGAGGAGAAATTTCTTCTCTCAAAGCATTGTAAATTTTTGGACTTCTCTACTCCAGTGGGCTGTGGATGCTCAGTCGTTGAGTATATTCAAGACAGAGATCGATAGATTTTTGGAAAATCAAGGGATATGGGGATAGTGCCAGAAGGTGAGTTGAGGTCGATGATCAGCCATGATCTTATTGAATGGAGGAGCAGGTTCGAAGGGCCTACTCCTATTTCTTATGTTGAAAGACCAAGGAGTCTGCCAAACTTATGGATAGTGACCACGGTAACAGCCAGGGACATAGTGCACGTGTGTCCCGCCAGGCCAAAGAAGTGCCACAACCCACTGAAACAGAAAATAAAATCATAGAATTATATACAGTACAGAAGGAAGCCATTTGGTCCATCGCGCCTGTGCCAACTCTTTGGTAGCGCTATCCAATTAGTCCCATGCTCCTGCTCTTTCCCCACAACCTTCAAAATGTTTCCTTTTCTTCAAGTATTTATCCAGTTCCCTTTTGAAAGTTACTATTAAATCTGCTTCCACCACCGATTCAAGCAGTGCATTGCAGATCACAGCAACTCGCTGCGTAAAAAAATGTCTCCTCATCTCCCCTCTGGTTCTTCTGTCAATGATCTCAAGTCTGTGTCCTCTGGTTACCGACCCTCCTACCACTGGAAACAGTTTCTCCCTATTGACTATCAAAACCCTTCATAATATTGAACACCTCCATTGAATCTCTCCTTAACCTTCCCTGCTCTAAGGAAAATAACCCCAGTTTCTCTAATCTCTCCACATAACTGAAGTCCCTCATCCCTGGTACCATTCTAGTAAATCTAGGATTCCATATACTTGAAAAACATTTTTTTTTAAAAAAACATCCTTGTCAACTTGCCTTGCCACCTTTAAATATTTGTGTGCATACACCCCCAGGTTTCTCTGTTCCTGCACCCCCTTTAAAATCTAGCCTATTTTGTCCTTTCAGCTAGGTGCACTCTCACATGCTCTTGAGATCTCACCCAAGTAGCACAGGGAAGGAGAATGGTGTGTCTCGCCATCCATACCTTGCCCTCCTCGCTCTCCCCTCTAACCCTCCACCCAGCCTTTAGCACACTGGCAAATAGATCATTTCTGATAGTTACATTGATTGGTAAAAGGCCAATCGGGGAGCTGGAACCCCGCCAAGAAGTTAGGGAGAACTGACGGTAATTTACTTCACTTGCATAATAACTCCCATCAGTAGCCATGCATTCATTAGCCCATGTGCTTAAGCAATTATACTATACTTTTATTAATTGTTACACAAATGCAAGTTTCTGCTCCTTAGTTAGCTGCCCCCAGCCCTGATCAGGCTCAGGATTCTGATATGAGCATCAGCAGGTAACTGGCAATCTATTACATTGCTGCAGACTATCACAAATATCCACAATGACAAACGCATTGCCAGTTTGGAATTGGCTTCCAGTTTTCTCCTTCCATCTTGAAGGTGGTGTACAGAATTCACACGTGCCCATGAGGGGGAGCCATTCAGTCCTTTCCCTCGCCTTAATGCCGAGGAAAACTGCATAGACCCAGAGCCTGGTGAGTTCGGCTTAGTGTTGCATTGGGTGACTCTTTGCCCATCAGGTTTAGATTGAGGTTGGATGGAAGTTAGCATTCGGAGGTCGGGGAACCGCGAGGTTTTGGATTTTACAGGTCTGACCCAAATCTAATATGGGGGGGGCGGTAGGAGGAGGGGAGAAGAGAAAGAGAAGACGGACACCAATCATCCTAAGAAACAGGATACCAACTCCATAGAGGTGTCTCAGCAGCAGTACATAGAATTATATAGAATTTACAGCACAGAAACAGGCCATTTGGCCCAACTGGTCTATGCCAGTGTTTATGCTCCACACGAGCCTCCTCCAACCCTACTTCATTGCACTATCAGCATACCCTTCTATTCCTTCTTCCCCTCATGTGTTTATCTAGCTTCCCCTTAAATGCATTTATACTATTCGCCTCAACTACTCCATGTGGTAGCGAGTTCCACATTTTTGAATTATGTGTTCCTGGGATGTGGGCATCGCAGGCAAGGCCAGCATTTTTTGCCCATCTCTAATTGCCCTTGAGCTGCCTTCTTGAACCACTGCAGCCTGTGTGGTGAAGGTACTCCCACAGCGCTGTTAGGGAGGAAGTTCCAGGATTTTGACCCAGCAACAATGAAGGAATGATAATATATTTCCAAGTCAGGATGGTGTGTGACTTGGAGGGAAACTTGGAGGTGATGGTATTCCCATGCGCCTGCTGCCCTTGTCCTTCGAGGTGGTAGAAGTTGCGGTTTTGGGAGGTGCTGTCGAAGAACTCACCACTGTCTGGTTTTGTCGAAAGAAGTTTCTCCTGAATTCCCTATTGGATTTATAAGTGACTATCTTATATTGATGCCCCCTTGTTCTGGTCTCCCCCACAAATGGAAACATCAGCGGTTACGTACCAATGTTCTGTGGTGCATCCCCAGTAGTAAGGGTCAAAATAACTTGACAGGTAAAGAGTTAAATAATTTACAAATACACAATCCCCAACATCCCACTTCAATCAAAACCAATCACGATAAAAAGGCAAGTAATTTTGCATTAGATTGTAACATTTTATAATGCCACTCAGAAGTACTTATCTGCACACCGAGTGCCTTTGGTAAACTCCCTTCCAATGCTAAAACCCACTTGACGAAATTCCACACAACAAAATGTTAGTAATGAAGGCACTCGAAGCTTGGCGTACTTTATTTCTCTCTTGGATTGTAAAATGCACTTTTCAGTGTGGTTTATGCAGGAAATGGTTTATTAGCAGGGCTTTAGTGAACAGATTTAAATATATAAAATGTGGAGCCAGTACTCTTGCAAATCTGGAAAAACAAAGTGATGGGAACTGGCAGCAGCCACAGAACCTGGTTAAGAGCACACACAAGTTCAGGTGCGGCCTCAAATGGAGAAGAAAGCAGTTTAGGGGTCAGTGGGATCAGGGGCTTGATCATAGCATGGTTGAATTTCAAATTCAGCTGGAGGGTGAGAAAGTTGTATCTCAAACCAGTGTCCTGATCTTAAACAAAGGCAATTACAATGGCATGAGGGCAGAACTGGCTACAGTGGACTGGAAACATAAATTAAAGGGTAAGACAGTTGAAATGCAGTGGCGGACATTTAAGGAGATATTTCATAACTCTCAACAAAAATATTTTCCAGTGAGAAAGAAAGATTTTAAGAGAAGGGAGCACCACCCGTGGCTAACTAAGGAAGTAAAGGATGGTATCAAATTGAAAACGAAGGCATACAATGTTGCCAAGATTGGTGGGAGACCAGAGGATTGGGAAATTTTTAAAAACCTGCAAAGGATGACTAAAAAAGAGATGAATTATGAGAGAAAACTGGCAAGAAACATTAAAACAGATAGTAGGAGCTTCTACAGGTATATAAAAAGGAAGAGTGTAGCTAAAGTAAACGTTGGTCCCTTAGAGGATGAGACTGGGGAATTAATAATGGGGAACAGGGAAATGGCAGAGACTCTGAACAAATATTTTGTATCTGTCTTCATGGTAGAAGACACCAACAACATCCCAAAAATGGATAATCAAGGGGCCACAGGGAGGGGGGTAACTAAAGACAATCACTATCACTAAGGAAATAGTACTCGGTAAAATAATGGGACTAAAAGACGACAAGTCCCCTGGACCAGATGACCTGCATTCCAGGGTCTTAAAAGAAGTGGCTGCAGAGATAGTGGATGCACTGGTTGCAATATACCAAAATTCCCTGGACTCTGAAGAGGTCCCAGCGGATTGGAAAACCGCAAATGTAACACCCCTATTTAAGAAAGGAGGGAGACAGAAAGCAGGAAACTATAGACCAGTTAGCCTAACATCTGTCATTGGGAAAATGCTGGAGTCCTTCATTAAGGAAGCAGTAGCAGGGCATTTGGAAAATCATAATGCAGTCAGGCAGAGTTAGCATGGTTTATGAAAGGGAAATCATGTTTAACAAATTTGCTGGAGTCCTTTGAGGATGTAACGAGCAGGGTGGACAAAGGTGAGCCAGTAGATGTGGTGTATTTGGATTTCCAGAAGGCATTCGATAAGGTGCCACATAAAAGGTTACTGCATAAGATAAGAGCTCACGGAATTGGGGGTAATATATTAGCATGGATAGAGAATTGGCTAACTACAGAAAAGCAGAGAGTCGGAATAAATAGGTCATTTTCCGGTTGGCAAACGGTAACTAGTGGGGTGCCACAGGGATCGGTGCTGGGGCCTCAACTATTTACAATCTACATTAATGACTTGGATGAAGGGACCGAGTGTAATGTAACCAAGTTTGCGGATGATACAAAGATGGGTGGGAAAGCAAGTTGTGCAGAGGACTCAAAGAACCTGCAAAGGGATATAGACAGGCTAAGTGAGTGGGCAAACATTTGGCAGATGGAGTATAATGTAGGAAAGTGCGAGGTTATATACTCTGGCAGGAAAAATAAAAAAGCAAATTATTATTTAAATGGAGAGAGATTACAAAATGGTACAGTTCAGAGGGACCTGGGGGTCCTTGTGCATGAAACACAAAAAGTTAGCATGCAGGTACAAGAAGTAATCAAAAAGGCAAATGGAATGTTGGCCTTTATTTCAAGGGGGTTGGAGTATAAAAGCAGGGAAGTCCTGCTACAACTGTACAAGATATTGGTGAGACCACACCTTGAGTACTGCGTACAATTTTGGTCTCCTTATTTAAGGAAGGATATACTTGCATTGGAGGCAGTTCAGAGACGATTCACTAGATTAATTCCAGAGATGAGGTAGTTGACTTATGAGGAAAGGTTGAGCAGGCTGGGTCTATACTCATTGGAATTTAGAAGAATGAGAGGTGATCTTATTGAAACATGTAAGATACTGAGGGGGCTCGACAAGGTAGATGCAGAGAGGATGTTTCCCCTCGTGGGGAAATCTAGAACTCGGGGGCACAGTTTTAGAATAAAGGGTCGCCCTTTTAGAACTGAGATAAGGAGGAATTTCTTCTCTCAGAGGGTCGTAAATCTGTGGAATTCTCTGCCCCAGAGAGCTGTGGAGGCTGGGTCATTAAATACATTTAAGGTGGAGAAAGACAGATTTTTGCAAGATAAGGGAGTGAAGGGTTATGGGGAGCGGGCGGGGAAGTGGCTTTGAGCCCAAGATCAGCCATGATCTTATTGAATGGCGGAGCAGGCTCGAGGGGCCAAGTGGCCTATTCCTGCTTCTTATGTTATGAAAGCATTGGGTATCCAAATTCAACAGAATTGCATTGACTACACGCAGTCCTGATTGATTGGCAACCTAAGAGCAACCACTGGAGGTATGTATTGGCACAACATCTGCATTCACAGAAGACTAAACCTCCATGGAACACAATTTTGCGCAAGAGACTAGTTTTACTAGTACGTGCACTTACTCATAACTATTTGAAGAGCAAACATACATGCATGCTCGTGGTTACAATGTTCCAGAGATTGGGGAAGAGAGAACCTCTGCAAACTGCCATTCGCCCCGCCATCAGCAATCATTAGTTAAAGATGTTCAACAGAAAGCAGCAAAGGCCGCTTAGTAGACTTTAAAAAAAGACAAATTTAGTCTTTACAAGATTAAAATAGTTGCCAAAAAAAAAGAAACGCTATTGTCCAGAATTTGGCAAAGACATTTGCCAATCATTGTTGGAGAGCAGCAGTCACTAGACCCACCCACTTGGTCACATTTACACGATCAGCAAAGCAAGGTGGCCTTGAGGAAGAGGCCCTTCATGGCCTCGCCCCTATCCGATCTCTGTAACCTCGTCCAGCCCTAGAATTCTCCAAGAACTCTACGTTCCTCTAATTCTGGCCTCTTGCGCATTTCCCCCACTTCCATCGCCCCACCATTGATGGCCGTGCCTTCCACCGCCTAGGCCCGAAGCGCTGGAATTCCCTCCCTAAACCTCTCCACCTCTCTCCTCCTTTAAGACGCTCCTTAAAAATCTACCTCTCACCTGTCCTAATGTCTCCTTATGTGGCTGGGTGTCGATTTTTGTTTTATAACACTCGTGTGAAGCGCCTTGGGACGTTTTGCTACGTTAAAGGCGCTATATAAATGCAAGTTGTTGTTGAATAACGGCACCTCAGTCACTGACTGCTCCCATTAGCAGGAATACTGACTTGTCATTGTAACTTCCCCAGAGCTCAGTGTTAACTGGGTGGAATATTCCAACTGCTGTGCATTCCGAGAGTAAAGCTTTGCGTGTCATGGGAGAGAGAGATACTGGAACCCCAAGGCATCATGAAGCACAAGCCGACCTTATGCCAGCATGTTTTACAGTTCCAGTGCTACACTGATTGTAACCTCAGCCAACAGCCTTGCATTGCTTATGGAGCATGAACACAGAGAATTATTCATTTAGTTTTAAACAGCATTCAGCATTTCCCAGAATTTGCTCTGTAGAGAAATGAGTCAGTGCCGATTGGCTACATTAAAACTTCAAACAGAAGGCTTAATATGAACGGTCTTTGGGATACAGCGTAAATGCACAGTTTATAAACAGTTGGACGCCTAACAAAAAGAGAGCATATAGTTATAATTTAGAATGCGGAAGTGGTGGAGGCGAATAGCATAGACTCATTTAAGGGAAAGTTAGATAAGTACAGGAAGAAGAAAGGAATAGAAGGATATGTTGATGGGGTTGGATGAAGTAGGGTGGGAGGAGGCTCGTGTGGATCATAATACCAGCATAGACGGTTGGGCAGAACGGCCGGTTTCTGTGCTGTAACATCACCGTGTAGGGTGCCTGCGCCACCCAGTGGCAGTTTATATAACTCATGATGCGGAGATGCCGGTGTTGGACTGGGGTGGACAAAATTGAGAGGTCGCACAATTAGCTCCGAAAGCTTGTGATTTCAAATAAAACTGTTGGACTATAACCTGGTGTTGTGCGACCTCTCAAGTTTATATAACTACCATACACAGAAGACTGCTGTTTCATATTCTGAGCAGCATTTATGCTTTTATAAAATCGAGGGCTGGACAAATCAGTGAAGTGCTATTCCACATAGAGAGACAGCACATTTTGCAATCCCTTTGAGAGCATTATTCGACTGTTAATTTGAGCCACGTATTAAGAGGATTATACTCACACAAGGCAACTGAGATCAGCCAAATCATCGATGAAATCAAAAAGCTGGCTAATGTCGTACGTGATTGATGGGCTGTTCGGGTTCATTCGCTTCAAATGCTCTTCATACATCTTACAGACACCTAATAAATGGGGGGTGGGGGGGGCAGAAAGAGGAGGGAGGATTACAATTTTATACGTGCAATGTTTCCATCTGAAAAATAAATGCTCCTTCTACCTCTGTTCCAGCAATGTGTCTCAGTCCCAAAGCAGAAAATGCTGCAAACATACAGCAAGTCTGTCAGCATCTGCAGAGAAAAGGCTTCAGGTGTAGATGTTGTCCTGAATTATTTAAAATAAATTTGTTTGCAATCAGCATATCCAGTTCAATCAAATCACTTTACTGCCACTAGTCAAATCATTTTACACGGTTTCAACAACAACAATTTGTATTTATATAGTGCCATTAAAGTAGTAAAACGTCCCAAGGCGCTTCACAGGAGTGTTATAAAACCAAATTTAATATCGAGCCACATAAGGAGAAATTAGGGCAGGTGACCAAAAGATTGGTCAAATAGGTACGTTTAAAGAAGTGTCTTAAAGGAGGAAAGAGAGGTAGAGAGGCAAAGGTGGTTAGGGAGGGAATTCCAGACCTTAGAGTCTTGGCAGCTGAAGGCACGGCCACCAATGGTTGAGCGATTAAAATCAGGGATGCTCAAGAGGCCAGAATTAGAAGAGCGCAGATATCGCGGGGGGGGTTGTGGGGCTGGAGGAGATTACAGAGATAGGGAGTGGCGAGGCCATGGAGGGATTTGAAAACAAGGGACAAAAATCAAGGCGTTGCTTAACTGGGAGCCAATATAGGTCAGGGCGAACGGGACTTGGTGCGAATTAGGACACGGGCAGTCGGGTTTTGGATGACCTCAGTTTACATAGAATAGAATGTGGGAGGCCAGCCAGAAGTGCGTTGGAATAGTCAAGTCTAGAGGTAACAAAGGCATGGATGAGCTGAGGCAGGGGTGAAGTTGGGCGATGTTACGGAGGTGGAAATAGGTCGTTTTAGTTATGGCGTAGATATGTGGTCAGAAACTCATTTCTGGGTCAAATATGACACCAAGGTTGCGAAGAGTCTGGTTCAGCCTCAGACAGATGCTATAGAGAGGGATGGAGTCAATGGCTAGCGAACGGAGCTTGCAGCGGGGACCGAAGACAATGGCTTCAGTCTTCCCAATATCTAGTTGGAGGAAATTTCTGCTCATCTAGTACTGGATGTCAGACAAGCAGTGTGACAAATTAGAGACAGTGGAGGGGTTGAGAGAAGTGGTGGTGAGGTAGAGCTGGGTGTTGTCAGCGTACATGTGGAAATTGAAGCTTTGTTTTCGGATGATGTCGCCAAGGGACAGCATGTACAAGAGAAATAGGAGGGGGCCAAGGATAGATCCTTGGGGGACACCAGAGGTAATGATGCGGGTGCGGGGGAGAAGCCATTGCAGGTGATTCTCTGGCTGGGTGGGACTGCACGACAGTGGAGAGGCGCTGGAGGAGGATGGAACCGTGTCAAAGGCTGCTGACAGGTCGAGAAGGATGAGGAGGGATAG
This sequence comes from Squalus acanthias, assembly GCA_030390025.1. Classification (NCBI taxonomy): domain Eukaryota; kingdom Metazoa; phylum Chordata; class Chondrichthyes; order Squaliformes; family Squalidae; genus Squalus; species Squalus acanthias. The sequence goes on along the minus strand of CM059425.1, from coordinate 97,102,883 downwards.
TTTACCTTTCTCACAGTCACAAAGGGTGTCATTTGTGACTTTGATAAGAGCCGTTTCGGTACCGTGGCAGGAACAGAAATCTAATTGGAGGGATTCAAACATGGAGGGATTCAAACATGGAGTTCCAGGAAAGATGTTCACGGATTTGGGAGGCGACAACACGTTCAAGGACTTGAGGAAAGGGCGGTTGGAGATTGGACAGTAGTTAGCAAAGATGGAGGGGTCAGGTGTTGGTTTTTTTGAGGAGAGGGGTGATGACGAGGGCGTGGTTGAGCAGATCGGTAGCTGCAGAAATGTCATGGTGAATGGAGGGCCAAAGGCTAGACAGTTGGGATTTTGAAAGTGCAGTTGTAAGTGAGTTGGGAGAGAGTTTTTTTCCAGGGGCTGAAATAGAAGGAAGTAGGGGGAAGGGGGGATGTGGGTGGAGAGCGCTACAAGGAAGTGGTCAGAGATCACCTTATCTGTGACTAACACAATGGGAGCAGCGAGGCCACGTGAGATGGCAAGGTCAAGGAGGTGGCTGTGCATATGGGTTGGGGAGTTTACATGGAGGGAGAGATTAAGGGAGGATAGGAGGGCAGTGAACTCAGAGGAAAGAATGATGAATTGAGATGAAGGTTGAAATCACCGAGGATGAGAAGTGGCTCGGTGCAGAGGCCGAGGGAGGAAAGCAGTGACGATATCTCGGTGAGAACATTTTTATGGTACTTGGGTGGGCGGTAGAGAACAAGAATTTTAAATGAGGCGTGGAACAAGGTGAGATGCTCAAAGGAGGAGAAAGTGCCAGACGAGTAAGGGGACAGACCAAGGTGTGATTTGGTGACAAAAGCCACACCACCAGCACGACAGTCTGATCGGGGCAAGTGGTGGAAGGTATAGCCAGGTATTTTTGTGTTTCAAAACACAAGTCACCCACCAAACAAAACCAGAGATCACGTCAGACTACTGCATAGTTATGAGAAGCCTCCCTGCATCAAAAACAGGAATTTGTTTGTTTATAAATAGGGATAAATAGGCAACACGGTGGCATAGTGGTTAGCACTGTAGCCTCACAGCGCCAGGGACCTGGGTTCGAATCCGGCCTCGGGTGACTGTCTGTGTGGAGTTTGCACATTCTCCCCGTGTCTGCGTGGGTTTCCTCCGGGAGCTCCGGTTTCCTCCCACAGTCCAAAGATGTGCGGGTTAGGTTGATTTGGCTATGATAAATTGACCCTTAGTGTTAGGGGGGATTAAATACGTGGGGTTACGGGGATAGGGTGGGATATGTGTCGGTGCAGGCTCGATGGGCCGAAATGGCCTCTATCTGCATTGTGGGGATTCTGTGATTCTCTCCTGGCCGTTGATTAAATCAGCAAGATTTAAGGTTCATCAGCCCCTCTGACTCAATACTTTGTGACTGTGCCAATAGTATTACAAGATGGGGAACGAATATTAAAAAGGAGGTTAATGACATCCAAACTAGAATTACAAACCTGCCAGTTAGCCATTACTCCAGGCAATACAAATCATTGGCGCTCGTTTCCTGACGTTAGAGCTACCCTCTTAACCCCACCCTCCCCCAACTCACATTTCCCCCACCCTGAAGGCATGTGAAAAACACACCTCCCTCCATTTTCCCAGCCTCTGTACTTGCTTATAAACTGTAAAATCTCTAACTTCTTCCAGTTCTGACGAAAGGTCATTGACTTGAAACGTTAACTCCGTTTCTCTCTCCACAGATGCTGCCTGACCTGCTGAGTGTTTCCAGCATTTTCTGTTTTTATTTCCGATTTCCAGCATCTGCAGTTTTTTTGCATGTGTTTGAAAATTTGCTGGGGTTCAGTTCCACAGGCCCAGTACACCCTCTGGGACCTCATCCAGTGGGGAGGCTTAACAATGTCAGAAACTGGAGCACCCTACATCAACTCACATGAAGAGCCCCAAGCGACAGCTCCAGGTGTGGCCTCGGATTAACTTCTCAGACAAAAGACATTGCAGCACTCCCACAGTACTGCACTGGAGTGTCAGCCTGGATTATGGGTTCAAGTCTCTAGGTAACCGTGGTTGCCAAAATAAATTAGTATGTAGCGAGTTATGATGATCTGGAATGCACTGCCTAAAAGGGTAGTGGAAGCAGATTCAACAGTAACTTTCAAAAGGGATTTGGATAAATACTTGAAGGGAAAAATTTTGCAGGGCTATGGGGAAGGGGCAGGGGAATGGAACTAATTGGACAGCTCTTTCAAAGAGCTGGCACAGGCAGGATGGGCCAAATGGCCTCCTTCTGTGCTGTATAATTCTATGATACAATACCAGGAATATACCAATACAGAAACCCAATAGCCACACAGACCTCTCCCCCCTGCACCCCCAGTTTGGAAACCTAGCCTCTAGATGTCAGTGTTAACACCCCAAATCATACGCTGGTTAATCCTACGCTGCCACCAACATGGTTACCATTACAGATCCACACAACACTTGGATTGGTCAAGTTCACACCAACAATCAGAGGGGAGCAACTCACTACCCTCCCATTAAAACAAGAATTAAACTGAAACTGTAGAGCAATTTTGAGGCTGTCATTTGAGCTCCGTGCTCCTCCCTCAAGATTAGTTATTAGCCACTTCAAATCAGCTCGTCTAAACGCCTCATCCAGGTCAGCGGTTGGAATCAATCCCAGGTATTCACCTTTCTCTGTTACAGCAAAGCTCCTCCCCCACGTAGTATTAATAATGTCTCAGACAGTCCAAGTGTTTGGGCACTGTAACTCAGGAAGGATATAGAATCATACAGCACAGGAGGCCGCCATTCGGCCCTTTGTGCCTGTGCCGGTTCTTTGGTAGAGCTATCCCATTAGTCCCACATTGCCCTTTCCCCATAGCCCTGCAAATTATTCCCCTACAAGTATATATCCAATTCCCTTTTGAAGGTTATTATTGAATCTGCCATTTCAGGCAGTGCATTCCAGATCATGACAACTCGGTGTAAAAAAAAAATTCTCCTCATCTCTATCGGGATTTTTTTGCCAGTTATTTTAAATCTGTGTCCTCTGGTTACTGACCCTTATGCCACCGGAAACATTTTCTCCCTATTGAATATCAAAACCCTTCATAATTTTGAACACCTCTATTAAATCTCCCCTTAACCTCCTCTGCTATAGGGAGAGCAATCCCAGCCTCTCTAGTCTCTCCACATAACTGAAGTCCCTCATCCTTCCAGTAAATCTCTTCTGCACCCTCTCCAAGGTCTTGACATCCTTCCTAAAAGTGTGGTGCCTAGAATTGGATATACTGGCCTTGGAGGGACTAACATATACCTATCTTTCTGCTCCAAGCCAGACAAAGACTAGGGGAGGAGGCAGACCAAGAATCAAAGATGAAAAATACAATAAAAAAGTGAACTTATATGAATACTCTTAAGAGTTTTACATAGAATGTACAGCACAGAAACAGGCCATTCAGCCAACAGGTCCATGCCGGTGTTTATTCTCCACACGAGCCTCCTCCCACCCTACTTCATCTAACCCTATCAGCATATCCTTCTCCCTCATGCATTTATCTAGCTTCCCCTTAAATGCATCTATGCTATTCGCCTTAACTAGACTATGCGGTAGCGAGTTCCACATTCTAACCTGGAGAAAGAAGTTTCTCCTGAATTCCCTATTGGATTTATTAGTGACTATTTATGACCCCTAGTTTTGGTCTCCCCTGCAAGTAGAAACATCTTTTCTACGTCTACCCTATCGAACCCCTTCATAATTTTAAAAACCTCTTTTAGGTCACTCTCCACAAAGAGCAGATAACTAAAGATGATTAAACTTGGGTCTTTCCTTGTTTAGTACCATACGAGGCACCATTAGCTCATAAAACTCATTAAATGCAGCTTCAGCTTTTTTTCCCCCACCATGTACCAATTGATTGGATAGCATTAAAAGAGCCTGCACAGGCATGATGGGCCAAATGGCCTCCTTCTGTGCTGTTCGATTCTATGAACTTCAAATGGTCTTCAAAAGTATTAGAGGTTTGACAGCACACCTCTTAAACACACAATTATAATTCTATACAACGAGTACTATGAATTTCTCACTGTTCAAGAGCCCTTAGATTGGATTACTTACCTAGTTTTGCATTGAAATACACCCTAGGAACAAAACAGAGCCTCACCAGCAATAGGCAGTGGGACTCATTTAATGTTGTCCTGTATGACAAGACACCTCACTAAGCACTTGGGGACCAGTTATACAACAAAAATTACTATTCTCCATATTTAACAATAACTTGCATTTCTATTTCACCTTTAACGTAGTAAAACATCCCAAGGTGCTTCACAGGAGCGTCATCAGATAAGATTTGACCCCGAGCCACATAAGGAGATATTAGGACAGGTGACCAACAGCTTGATCAAAGAGATAGGTTTTAAGGAGAGTCTTGAAAGTGGAGAGAGATTTAGGGAGGGAATTCCAGAGCTTGGGGCCTGGGCAGCTGAAGGTGGGACAAAGGAAATCAGGGGTGGACAAGATTCAAGTTTCAAGGATTCAAGCTTCCGACAGCACCAAACTCCAGAGAAAAGTTCAAGTGCTTTAAGCCACTTTAACACAGAGGTTGCCTCACAGCCTTTATGTCCTTCTGTGAACTTGACGGGCTGGATTTAATTCAGGTTTGGGCCAGGTCCTGTGCTGGAAGTATTGACATTTAATAAAGCAGAAACAAACACTGCAAACATTCAGGCAATCAGGAAGCATCTGTGCAGAAAGGTGAAAGAAAAGTTAACATTTCAGGTATAATCCTTTGTCAGAATGATGAAGGATTATTCAAGAAATGTTAAATAAAAACAGAAAATGCTGGAAATACTCAGCAGGTCAGGCAGCATCTGTAGAGAAGGAAACAGAGTTAACGTTTCAGGTCGATGACCTTTCGTCAGAACTGGAAAAAGTTAAAGAGATGTAACAGATTTTAAGCAGGTGCAGGGAAAGGGGGAGGGGAGGAAAGAACAAAATGAAAGGCCTGTGATAGGGTGGAAGGCAGGAGTGATTAAATGACAAAGCTTATGATTGTACAAAGCAAAAGGAGATGGTAATGGGACAAGTAAAGAAACAAAAGATGGGTCTACAGAAATGTTATCTTTGTTTCCTTTCTCTATAGGTGCAGCCGGTTTCCAGCATTTTCGTTTCTGGTTTCCAGGATCTGTAGTATTTTAGTTTTTCTGTTTGATTATTTGATAAACCAGCCCTTTATGAAAGAAAGAAAAGGTTTTGCATGTAGTGCCTTTCACGACCTCAGGAGGTCCCAAAGCACTTTACAGCCAATGAAGTACTTCTGAAGTGTAGTCACCGTTGTAATGTAGGAAACACGGCAGCCAATTTGCACACAGCAAGCTCCCACAAACAGCAATGTGGTAGTGACCAGATAACCTGTTTTAGGAGTTGGTTGAGGGATAAATATTGGCCAGGACACTGTGTGGCGCTGATGCAGTAAGGCATTCACACTGAAGGATTGAAAACAGTGCCTTCATTAATCTACGTTTGAGTAGTATTCGGAGGTAGATTCCCAAAATATTCTTTAGAACTGTCTCAACTTTAATCAGGGTCACGAGTGCTTGAATATTCCGCAGCTGCAGAAATTCCAGTGGAATTTCTCTCCCTTCCCCAGTTTTCTCCGTTTGCAATCAATTCCTGGTGTTCAGAACACAAATAGTGTCAGGCAACACACCAGTAAGAACATATGAAATAGGAGCAGGAGTAGGCCATTCAGCCCCTCGAGCCTGCTCTGCCATTCAATAAGATCATGGCTGATCTTCGACCTCAACTCCACTTTCCCACCCGATCCCCATATCCCTTGATTCCCCTAGTGCCCAAAAATCTATCGATATGTCTTGAATATATTCATCAACTGAGCTTCCATAGTAATGTTACCCCCAAGGTGAGTGACCACACACAGATCACGAGGTCCCGCGCAGGCCACGCACCAGCTGTTCCCCTGGAAGAGATACCGGGCCCGCGCAGGGATAAAAATTAGAGGAAACATTGAGCCACAGCCCTCTGGGGTAAAGAATTCCAAAGATTCACAAACCTCCGAGTGAAGAAATTTCTCCTTCTCTCAGTCGTAAATGGCCGTCTCCTAATTCTAGACTCTCCAGCCAGTGGAAACAGCCTCTCAGCATCTACCCTGTCAAGCCCTCTCAGAATTTTATACATGTCAATGAGATCACCTCTTATTCTTCTAAACTCCAGGGAATACTCAATCTCTCCTCATAGGACAGTCCTCTCATCCCAGAAATCAATCCAGTAAACCTTTGTTGCACTGCCTCCAAGGCAAGTATATCCTTCCTTAAGTAAGATCACCAAAACTGTACACAGTACTCCAGGTGCGGTCTCATCAAAGCCCGATATAATTGTAGCAAGACCTCCTTACTCTTGTACTCCAACCCCCTTGCAATAAAGGCTAACATGCCATTTGTCTTCCTAATTCCTTGCATGTTAACTTCTGTGATTTGTGTACAAGGACCCCAAATCCCTCTGAACACCAACATTAACTAGTCTCCCACCTTTTAAAAAAGTCTGCTTTTCCATTCTTCCCACCAAAGTGGATAATTTCACACTTCCCCACATTATACTCCATCTGCCACCTTCTTGCCCAATCATTTAACCTTTCTATATCCCTTTGCAGTCTCTTTGCGGCCTCCTCACAGCTTACTTCCCCACTTAGTTTTGTATTGTCAGCAAACCTGGATATATTACAATAGCAAAATACTGCGGATGCTGGAAATCCGAAATAACAGAAAACGCTGGAAAAACTCAGCAGGCCAGGCAGCATCCGTGGAGAGAGAAACAGAGTTAACGTTTCAGGTCGAAGACCTTTCGTCAGAACTGGAAAAAAGCAGGAAATGAAATAGATTTAAAGCAAGGATAAAGCTGGGAAAAGGGGGAGGGGATGAAAGAACAAAAGGAGAGATTAATAGACATTGAGAGACATTAAGAGATGATCAAGGCAAGAGGTGGTGTTAATGTGACAGGTTGAGGCTAAAAGAAGTGTGAAATGCACTGGCAGAATGAAGGACAGCTGCCAGCTTCTGGGAGGGGAGCCAAACAAAAGGGTGGATGAAAAAATACAATATAAATGTGATAGGGGCTGAGGTTGTGATCTAAAATTGTTGAACTCGATATTGAGTCCAGAGGGCTGTAGCGTGCCTAAACGAAAGATGAGGTGCTGTTCCTCGAGCTTACGCTGCGCTTCCGTGGAACAGTGTAATAGGCCGAGGACGGTGAGGTCAGAGTGGGAGTGGAGCGGAGAATTAAAGTGACAGGCCACCGGGAGCTCGGGGTCCCCCTTACGGACTGAACGGAGGTGTTCCGCAAAGCGGTCACCCAATCTGCGTTTGGTCTCCCCAATGTAGAGGAGACCACATCGTGAGCAGCGAATACAGTATACTAAATTGCAGGAAGTACAAGCAAATCGCTGTTCCACCTGGAAGGGGTGTTTGGGGCCCTGGACAGTGGGAAGGGGGGAGGTATAAGGGCATGTGTTGCATCTCCTGCGCTTGCACGGGAAGGTGCCGGGCGAAGGGGAAGGGGTGCTGGGGGTGGTAGAGGAGTGGACTAGGGTGTCACGGAGGGAGCGGTCCCTGCGGAATGCTGAAAGGGGAGGTGAGGGGAAGATGCGTTTGGTGGTGGGATCACGCTGGAGGTGGCGGAAATGGCGGAGGATGATCCGTTGAATGTGGAGGCTGGTGAGGTGAAAGGTGAGGACAAGGGGAACTCTATCGTGGTTCCGGGAGGGAGGGGCAGGGGTGAGGGCAGAAGTGCGGGAGATAGAACGGACATGGTCAAGGGTCGTGTCAACCACTGTAGAGGGGAATCCTCGGTTGAGGAAAAAGGAAGACATGTCGGAAGCACTGGTATGGAAGGTGGCATCATCAGAGCAGATGCGGCGGAGACGGAGAAACTGGGAGAATGGAATAGAGTCCTTACAGGAGGCGGGGTGGGAGGAAGTGTAGTCCAGGTAGCTGTGGGAGTCAGTGGGCTTGTAGTGAATGTTAGTCAATAACCTATCCCCAGAGATGGAGACGGAGAAGTCGAGGAAGGGAAGGGAAGGGAAGAGTCGGAGATGGACCATGTGAAGGTGAGGGAAGGGTGGAAATTGGAAGCAAAGTGAATGAAATGTTCTAGTTCAGGGCGAGAGCAGGAGACGGCACCGATACAGTCATCAATGCACCGGAAAAAGAGGTGAGGGAGGGGACCCAAGTAGGACTGGAACAAAGAGCGTTCCACATATCCCATGAAAAGGCAGGCATAGCTAGGACCCATGCGGGTACCCATAGCAACACCTTTGATTTGGAGGAAATGGGTGGAGTCAAAGGAGAAGTTGTTCAATGTGAGAACAAGTTCAGCCAGGCGGAGGAGGGTGGTGGTGGATGGGGACTGGTTGGGCCTCTGTTCAAGGAAGAAGCGGAGCGCCCTCAGGCCATCCTGGTGAGGAATGGAGGTGTAGAGGGTTTGTACGTCCATAGTGAAAAGGAGGCAGTTGGGGCCGGGAAACTGGAAACTGGAAACTGTTAAAGTGGCGGAGGGCGTCGGAAGAGTCGCGGATGTAGGTGGGAAGAGACTGGACAAGGGGAGAAAAAAAGAGTCGAGATAGGAAGAGATAAGTTCCGTGGGGCAAGAACAGGCTGAAACGATGGGTCTACCGGGGCAGTCGTTTGTGGATCTTGGGAAGGAGGTAGAAGCGGGCTGTGCGGGGTTGGGGAACTATGTAGTTGGCGGCCGTGGGGGGGAAGATCTCCAGAGGAGATGAGGTCAGTGACGGTCTTGGAAATGGTGGTTTGATGATCGGTAGTGGGGTCATGGTCCAGGTGGAGGTAGGAGGAGGTGTCGGAGAGTTGGCGTTCAGCTTCTGCTAGGTAGAGGTCGGTACGCCACGCCAAACAACAACAGCACCACCCTTGTCAGCAGGTTTAATGACAATGTCGGGGTTGGATCTGAGGGAATAGAGTGCTGCAAGTTCAGAGGGAGGTAGGTTGGAGTGGGAGAGGGGAGCAGAGAAATTGAGACGGCCGATGTCACGCCGGCAGTTAGCAATGAAAAGATCTAGAGAGGGTAAGAGGCCAGAGGGAGGGGTCCAGGTAGAACGGGAATTCTGAAAGCGGGAGAAAGGGTCAGCCGTGCGGGGGGAAGACTCCTGGCCAGAGAAGTGGGCACGGAGGCGAAGGCGGCGGAAAAAGAGCTCAGCATCGTGCCGAGCTCGAAATTCATTGAGGTGGGGGCGTAAGGGGATGAAGCTCAGGCCTTTGCTGAGGACTGATCGTTCGGGGTTAGAAAGGGGAAGGTCAGAAGGGATCACTGCTCTCAATCCTGACCAGCTGATTCGGCAGAAGCTGTTTGGCCAGTTTAGCAGGTAGAAATGCAAATTATGAAACGATTTTAGTGCTTAAATGACTGGCAAATGAATGGGGCTGATTGGTATAAACTGACACCATTCAAATTCAGAGCATTAAAAGTATTGCTATCTGCCAGTTCATCATCTGACTAAGGAGAAAAGTTAGATGAGACAGCGAGGCATGAATTATATTGTAAACAAGCAAGTACGGTAAACTACTTTTAAATAGTTTGAAATGTCCAATTTTCCGATACAAAATTAACTGTTTTAATACATTTTAAAAATACTATTGAGATCAAGGTGCCCCTTAGATAAATATTGGCCAGGACACCAATGAGAGCTCCCCTGCTGTTCTTCGAATAGTGCCGTGGGATTTCTTGCATCCAACTGAGAGGGCAGACGGGGCCTCGGTTTAACGTTTAACTGCGGGAGGTGGGTGTGAGAAGGGTACAGTAAGAGGCGCCCACTAAATGAGAAACATAAGTTGAAGTACCAGCTTCTCCTTCAGTGTCAGCTGTGGCTCAGTGGGTAGCACTCTCGCCTCAGAGTCAGAAGGTTGTGTCAGGTTCAAGTCCCGCTCCAGGCACTTGAACACATGATCTACGCTGACACTTCAATGCAGTACTGAGGGAGCTGTAAGTGCTTTGAAATGTCCTGAAAGGCACTATTAGATTACAAGTTCTTGTAAGCATGTACACAAAACAAGGGAGTGGGACTCACCTTCCATACATTCATTTACAGACTCATAGTCAGCGTACGTTCTCCCTTCTGGCCTTTTGGTGGGCTGAACTAGCAAAATCGTGTGTGACTGAGAAGAGAGAAAGGAGTCACGTTAGATGTTTGTCAGTTTCTCCCTCCTTTGCTCAACATTCTCGCTCTTTCCTCCTGCCCCCTCCGAGGCAAAAACAGCTTAAAAATTGCAAAGTAACTGAAAAGTTATGATGATCTGAATGCTCTGCCTGAAAGGGTGGTGGTAGCAGATTCAATAGTAACTTTCAATAGGGAATTGGAGATATACTTGAAAAGGAGACATTTTCAAGGCTATGGGGAAAGAGCAGTGGAGTGGGACTAATTGGATAGCTCTTTTAAAAAGTGCCGGCACAGACACGATGGGCCAAATGGCCTTTTCTGTGCTGTACAATTCTATAACCGCTGAAGGCTCGTCAAAAGTTACGATGCAAGGTTTTCTGATTTTGCATTTTAGTTAATATTCATTGTTCGTTACTGCATATGCAAAAACACTGATGTTTATATATTTCACATGCTCCCTTCAAGTTCCCAGGAACAATTGCCGGATTCACTATTTCCCAATTCCAGAAGATAAGCAGACAACCCAACTTCTAAGAAAACCATTGTTACTGCATTTATATCGCAGCGATGGTGGTGGAGGCAAGCTCCTCTTCGCCAGTAATGCCACACTGTAAATAAGATGGCACTAGCGCCACGGCTTACCTCCGACAGTAGTGCCAGTGTAAATAAGGTGGCACTTGCGCTACGACCAGACTCGTCGAAAAGTCTGCTGTTGCCAGACACAGTGCTGCTATTCTGAGCATTCAGCTGGCTTGTACCAGCCAGATTACTAGCCCATAAATCAACTACTCTGTGCCCTCCTCCTTCCATCATGAGATCCATGGCCTGAAAGAACCTCACCCATGTTCAGTTGTTTCATGCTGCCAGAATTTGGAAACCCGCTCACAGTATGAACAGGGCAATTTGGACTCAATACACTGTGGAACTGCTTCCACTGGATAGCAACTTAAAACTGCCCTTGTGCATCTTTTTAAGCAGGCTCTAGTGGTTTGCCTACCAGGAAGGGACTAGATCAGCAGTGCAAAGGTGCCATTGTGTACATTCTTATTCCACAATCCAGGTGCTGAGCTACCACACGTTTAAACCCCAGCTGTAGCACACTTTGATGGATCCATTGCTGCACCAAAAAGCTACATTACATCCAGTTACCACTTTTAACAAGTTAATAAAATTCTCACTTGCACACAATGGTATTCAGGGATCTGCTAGTTTACACTCAAGAGGCACAGAAAGATTGGTAATGAATGTAAAGACAAGCTTTAGGGTGGGTGGGGCAGTAAGGGAGAGGAGGAAGAGAGAAACTGAATCGTCTGAGAAGGCAGCTACAATTTTGTGAACCCATCTTGATCTGAAGAAATAGAGAGTGGAGTAAGCTGGAAGTGCAATAAAACAGAACTGTTGTGAATCTTAATACAGCATTTTCAAAATCGAATCTCCATCATACATGAATTATTGAGGGACACGCAAGTTAAAATCATGCCTTCAATTACAATCTGTTAAAAGAAATAAAAATTTGGGAAAGAGAAGTTTATGTAAAGATCAGTTGAAAATCCAGTGCCAATGTACTGTACAGTAAACTCTTCCTTATCCGGCACCCATGAGACCAGGATGGTGCCGGTTGATGAAAAATTCTGGATAACAGAGGTATACCTACCAAGGCAATTTTTAACACAAACAAAAATAAAAACCACTGACTAACTCGGCCACCGCGGGAGACTCGGACTCGGCAAAACCAGTGCTGGATGGATTCGGCAAGATTACCGGTTATCTATTTTGCCGGTTATTAGAGTATTTCGGATGATTAAGTGCCGTTTAAACAAGAGTTTACTGTATTAAAGAGCTCAGGGGATTAATTACAGTTAAAACATACAAGTGACCAGAAATGACAGAGCCAAGGTTATGCAAGTAACCTGTTGAACTGCAGCTCTCACAGGTTGTGTCTAATACAGCGTTGCATCAAAAGTACTCTTCTGTAAAATGTAAATAAGTTAAAGATAGGAAAGAGAAAATATGATAGGAAGTAAAGACAGGAGTTAAGCTTTTTTAAAAAATTTGTGAAGCATTATTAGCATATCATTAAAACCAATCCCGACATCTGGGCGGCACTGCTGTACTATTTGATCCACAGCACAACATTTCCTGGAGCTGCTAGCAATCTAAGCTTTAGCCTGTTGAGCTTGCTACTCCAGTGTACACAGATACATAGCCTCGCACATGCAACTTTAAAATCAACGCCTCCTGAAAATTAAAAGCACAGGATCAGCACTAGCAGGAGTTTAGGAGCAGGCTGGTTGACTGCTCTTTGAGCCATGGCCCAGACAGGAGGAAAGATTACACACATGCACACCAAGCAATACCCTGAATACTGTAGATTACATCAGCCAATTCTAAATAATGCTCAAACTAAATGGTCAGTTTGACATTTGTAAAAAAGAGCTCTTATTCATATTCAACTGACTTTTCATGTTAAATTGACCAGATAATAGCAAGTCCATGAACAAGATAAACTAATGGACCTAACTGCAGCACAATTTGCCCGGTTTTCGCCACTCGCTTTACAGCCCATTTCTATCCCACTGCTCAAATACCGACTTCTGATTAATAGTTTACATATTTACATTGAGTTTACTGTACAGAAACAGGCCATTCGGCCCAACAGCTTGGTCTATGCCAGCGTTTATGCTCCATACTAGCCTCCTCCCACCTCTCTTCATCTAGCCCCATCAGCATATCCTTCTATTCCTTTCTCCCTCATTTGTTAATCCAGCTTTCCTTTAAATGCATCTATGCTATTCACCTCAACCAGTGCATGTGATAGCGAGTTCCACATTCTAACCACTCTCTGGATGAAGAAGTTTCTCCTGAATTCCTTACTGGATTTATTTATTTATCTGGGTGGGTCAACACTTCAGATCTTTCAAGCTCTCAGCAGAGAGATGGAAACACCAGCAGCTGATTTGAGCCAGATAAGGGTCCCAAAAGCAATGCTTCAACATGAAAAAGCCTCAAAAAGGGAACAGCAGCAACAAGAATGGCAAAATGAGTAAAGCTGAGGAAATAAAGCCCCTCCGCAGCCTCGGGTGATAAATTAAATCATAGAAGAACAAATGCTCGTCACAAAGGAAAGGACAAGGAAGCAGTGCAGGAAAGAGATTGGGGTAAGGATAACCAGATTGTGTCAGGAAAGGGACAGAGCGTACAAACAAGGGAGTGCACTAACAAATAGGGTCCGGGTAAGAAAAAATGGTAATAAGACAAATAGGGCCATAGTACAAAAAAAAGTTAAGATGTCTAAAAATGTTAAAAAGACAAATCTAAAGACATTGTATCTGAATGCACGAAGCAGTCGTAATAAGGTAGACGAATTAACAGCGCAAATAGATGTAAACAGATACGATATAATTGCGATTACAGAGACATGGCTGCAGGGTGACCAAAGCTGGGAGCTGAATATCCAAGGATATTCGATATTTAGGAAGGACAGGCAAAAAGGAAAAGGAGGTGGGGTGGCCTTGTTAGTAAAGGATGAAATCAGAGCAATAGTGAGAAAGGATATTGGCTCAGAAAATTAAGATGTAGAATCAGTCTGGGTGGAGCTAAGAAGCACCAAGGGGCTGAAAACATTGGTGGGAGTTGTCTATAGGCCTCCAAACAGTAGTGGTAATGTAGAGGATGGCATCAAACAGGAAATTAGAGATGCATGTAACAAGGGTACTGCAGTAATCATGGGTGACTTTAATTTACCAAACCAAATTAGCAATAATACTATGGAGGATGAATTCCTGGAGTGTGTACGAGATTTTTTTTTAGACCAGTACGTTGAGGAGCCAACTAGGGAACAGGCTATCCTAGATTGGGTATTGTGCAATGTGAAGGGGTTAATTAATAATCTTGTTGTGCAGGGTCCTTTAGGGAAGAGTGACCATAACATGTAGAATTCTTCATTAAGATGGAAAGTGAAGAAGTCCAATCTGAAACTAGGGTCCTAAATCTAAACAAAGGAAACTAGGAAGGTATGAGGAGTGAGTTGGCTATGATAGATTGGGGAGCTTCATTAAAAGGCATGACGGTGGATAGGCAATGGCTAACATTTAAGGAACGAATGCATGAATTGCAACAGTTATACATTCCTTTCTGGCGCAAAAACACAAAAGGAAAAGTGGCCCAACCATGGCTAACAAAAGAAATTAAGGATAGTATTAGATCCAAAGAGGAGTCATATAAAGTTGCCATAAAAAGAAGCAAGCCTGAGGATTGGGAGCAGTTTAGAGTCCAGCAAAAAAGGACCGAGAGATTGATTAGAGGGGAAAAATAGAGTATGAGAGTAAACTTGCAAGGAACATAAAAGCGGACTGTAAAAGCTTCTACAAGTATGTAAAAAGAAAAAGATTAGTGAAGACAAATGTAGATCCCTTACAGTCAGAAACGGGAGAATTTATAATGGGGAACAAGGAAATGGCTGAGCAATTAAACAAATACTTTGGTTCGGTCTTCACAGAAGAGGACACAAATAACTTCCCAGAAATGCTAGGGAACCAAGGGTCTAGTGAGAAGGAGGAACTAAAGGAAATTAGTAAAAAAGAGTGGAGAAATTAATGGGACTGAAAGCCGATAAATCCCCAGAGCCTGATAATCTGCATCCCAGAGTACTAAAAGAGGTAGCCATGGAAATAGTGGATGCATTGGTTGTTATCTTCCAAAATTCTATAGATTATGGAACAGTTCCTGCAGATTGGACGGTGGCAAATGTAACTCCAATATTTAAAAAAGGAGGGAGAGAGAAAACAGGGAACTACCGGTTAGCCTAACATCAGTAGTAGGGAAAATGCTAGAGTCTATTATAAAAGGATGTGATAACAGGACACTTAGAAAATATCAACGGGATTAGACAAAGTCAACATGGATTTATGAAAGAGAAATCGTGTTTGACAAACCTACTGGAGTTTTTTGAGGATGTAACTGGTAGAATAGATAAGGGAGAACCAGTGGATGTGGTGTATTTGGATTTTCAGAAGGCCTTTGATAAAGTCCCACATATGAGGTTAGTGTACAAAATTAAAGCACATGGGATTAGGGGTAATATATTGGCAAGGATTGAAAATTGGTTAACAGACAGGAAACAGAGAGTAGGAATAAATGGGTCTTTTTCGGGGTGGCAGGCGGTGACTAGTGGGGTACCGCAGGGATCAGTGCTTGGGCCCCAGCTATTCACAATATATATCAATGATTTGGATGAGGGAACCAAATGTAATATTTCCAAGTTTGCTGATGACACGAAACTAGGTGGGATTGTGAGTTATGAGGAGGATGCAGAGAGGCTTCAAGGCGATTTAGACAAGTTGAGTGAGTGGGCAAATACATGGTAGATGCAGTATAACGTGGATAAATGTGAAGTTATTCACTTCGGTAGAAAAAACAGAAAGGCAGAGTATTATTTAAATGGTGCTAGATTGGGAAATGTTGATGTACAAAGGGATCTGGGAGTCCTTGTACACCAGTCACTTAAAGCAAACATGCAGGTGCAGCAAGCAGTTAGGAAGGCAAATGGTATGTTGGCCTTCATTGCAAGAGGATTTGAGTACAGGAGCAAGGATGTCTTACCACAGTTATACAGGGCCTTGGTGAGACCACACCTGGAGTACTGTGTGCAGTTTTGGTCTCCTTACCTAAGAAAGGATATACTTGCCATAGAGGGAGTGCAGCGAAGGTTCACCAGACTGATTCCTGGGATGGCAGGACTGTCGTTTGAAGAGAGATTGGGTCGACTAGGCCTGTATTCACTAGAGTTTAGAAGAATGAGAGGGGATCTCATTGAAACGTATAAAATTCTGACAGGGCTAGACAGACTGGATGCAGGGAGGATGTTTTCCCTGGCTGGGGGGCCTAGAACAAGGGGTCACAGTCTCAGGATACGGGGTAGGACATTTAGGACTGAGATGAGGAGAAATTTCTTCACTCAGAGGGTGGTGAACCTGTGGAATTCTCTACCACAGAAGGCTGTGGAAGCTAAGTCACTGAATATATTTAAGGAGGAGATAGATAGATTTCTAGACACAAAAGGCATCAAGGGGTATGGGGAGAGAGCGGGAATATGGTATTGAGATAGAGGATCAGCCATGATCATATTGAATGGCGGAGCAGGCTCGAAGGGCCGACTCCTATTTTTCTATGTTTCTATGATAAAAAGAAAGAAAAGAAAAATCCATTAGTTTGGGTATATTGTGGAAATTTTAGAGCCTTGGTCAGAATGATATATTGGCCTTGGAGGGGGTGCAGCGTAGATTCAGCAGAATACCAGGGTTAAGGGGTTAAATTATGAAGACAGATTGCACAGACTAGGCTTGTATTCCTTTGAGTATAGAAGATTGAGGGTCATCTAATTGAGGTGCTTAAAATGCTGAAAAGATTTGATAGGGTAGATAGAGAGAAGCTATTTCCTCTGGTGGGCGAATCCAGAACAAGGGGCACAATCTTAAAATCAGAGCTAAGTCATTCAGGAAGCACTTCTTCACATAAAGGGTAGTGAAAATATCGAACTCACTCCCCCAAAAGGCTGTGTATGCTGGGTCAACTGGAGCTTTCAAGACTGAGATTGACACATTTGTGTTAGGTAAAGGGATATGGAGTTGAGGTACAGATCAGCCATGGTCTAATTGAATGGCGGAGCAGGCTCGAGGGGCTGAATGGCCTCCTCCTGTTCTTATGAGAACTAGCCGATTGCCCGTACGGTTATTCAGTTTGAAGGTGGTGCAAGTACAGCAGACCCCATACACTGAAACAAAGGTAGATCAGATGCAGCATGCAAACCCGTGATTGGGAAAGAATTTTCTGAGAAAGTCAGGCAGAGACAATGAATTAAGAATGTAAGAAATAGGAGCAGGAGTAGGCCATATGGCCCCTCGAGCCTGCTCCGCCATTCAATAAGATCATGGCTGAAACTTCTACATCAACTCCACTTTCCCACCCTATCCCCATACCTCTTAATGATTCCCTTAATGCCCAAAAATCTATCGATCTCAGTCTTGAATATACTCATCAACTGAGCATCGTCATCACTCGCATGCAAAGCCCGTAGGCCCCTCGGTAGTTGGGTTAGTGGACATGATTCAACAGCATGGGCCATATATTTGTCTGCAAGGACATTTGTCATCTTAAATGGTCTTTCTCTGTATATCTATATCTATGTAAATACATATACGCTGAAAACTGAATTAACTCCAATTTAGCACAAGGATGGAACAGAAAGAAACTGGCTTAATACTACAATGTAATAATACATTTAAAATCGAATACAACAAAATAAAGTTGAAGTAGTTTCAGGTAATAAAAATCCTAATGTTTAAAGATTACACAATTTGGGGTAGCTAGTTCAGAATTTATTTTAGTTACACAATAGTCTGCATAAGGGAACTGTCCAGGATTTCTTGCATTTTAAGGATGGATTCCTAGATGCATGTGATAGTTCCGTGCTAGTTTCAGTCACATTTTGGAAGCATCAATAGCACATTCACCTGTACGTTTACAGCCTGCAATATATAAAATAATGTGATTTAGTAAGTGCATAAATTAACATCAGAGTCTACCAGCATTATCGATGGACTATAGTAAATGTACACAATGTTTTCTTACCACTGCTGAATTACTTCAATAATCATTTTAATTTTCTCCGGTACAATCTTCTCTGATTTCCCTCTGGGTCCGTTGTCACTGCTAGCCAGTAACTTATGCTAGAGCACAATTCTCAGCCCTGTAAAGTCTCAATCATTGAATGTGACACGCACTCTCGCTGTAACCTCTTCCAGCACGACAACATTGAGATCTCAGCACTCCTCAGATTCGAACCTCTTGCGCATTCCCGATTTTCATTACTCCACCATTGGCTGCCATGCCTTCAGCTGTCTGGGCCTCAAACTCTGGAATTCCCTCCCTACTCCTCTCTCCTCCTTTAAGACACTCCTTAAAGCCTACCTCTTGTTCAAATGCCTCTTCCTCTTTTAATGTAAACCAATCAATTATCTGTAACAAAATAAAACTTTAAAAGGAAACTTAACAAATTAAATTAAAATTTGGTAGTCCGGGGTGACGATGCACTCCAGCCCCCGCGGCGCCCACCGGTCGCGGAAAAACTCAAGCGTGCCGGCGGACACCGCGTGCTCCATCTCCAGGGCCACCCGGGCGCGAACATGGCCGCGGAAGAGAGGCAGGCAATCGGGTCGAACGACCCCCTCAAATGCCTCTTCATGTGGCTCGATTTCAAATTTTGTCAGAGGACTTTTTTTTTTAAATTACGTTAAAGGCGCTATATAAATACAAGATGTTGTTGTTGACAGGCACTTACTTATTCTGACTCAGAAATTCAACATCATTCCTCAAAATAAACTCATCTTAATTTTTTCCAAACAGATTTGCAATCAGACTTGCTCTTTGTGACCAGACACTGCACACTGAACGTAGCATCACTTCTGATAACCTTACATTTCAGAAAGCTTAGGCCCTCATCTACCTTGTTCCATACTGCTTGAATTACCTCAAAAACACAAGCTAGCTTTTTTCCCCAGTTTATTTCGCAAAGAAACAACCTACACCATAAGTTTTCATATCAACTTTGTTTTTTAAAAAAGCAGGATTTACATATGCACGCTTCATATTACAGTACCACTGGTTAATTGAATGAAAAGCCATTTTCAATGAACCCACCAAATATTTTTAACTATTATAAAAAGGGGATTTTTTTGTTTCTAAACATATCAATGCATTAATATATAAAAAATAAATATTGTTATTTGCTGTGAATGTTACACCAACATAGTAAATTCAATTCATTTTATTTTAAACTATCTCATTCAGAAGAGCAAACTCCACCCAGTAAGTTTATATTATGCACAGTTTTTGTTTTAAAAAAGCATAAATCCTACTTCTAAATATTTCTCTACTGTTGACTGACAACTTCTCCATGAGTTCAGTCGTGAGGAGCTGGGCTTGCCTCCAACTGAACCTATAGGCCGCAATGCCTTATTCAGTCGCCCCACACAATACATTATCCTTTGCCCTTACACATAATATAGATATATTTTTAACAACTGACGATCGCCAATTTAAAGTGAACCAGTCCCAGACTTTATCAGCCCCTCGAATTACTTCCCTCAGGCCTCTCACCATGTCGAAGCTCTAAGTCACTCTGAGTCACCACTGGACTGAAGCTCGCTGCCCCTTACCCCGCCTTCACCCCCGCCGCCATCTTTGTGCGGGGCATTTAAAAAAACATTCCAGCTCAGAGTAGTGCGCCTCCAGTTTCCTTATATTAACATCTTCTTTCTTAAACAGTCCCTCGGAACCGAGGATGACGATTGGCGCCCGAAGGCCTGACATGGGATGTTTCGCAGACACACGCACACGCCCCTCTCTCCCTTTTTCTGTTATTCTCCAAATGCTTGCGGCGGCCGCCATCTTTGTGAGGGGCAAAGAGGAAGTTTTTTTTAAAAAACGCCTCAATAAATGCTCATGTAATGACCTCGAAGAGTAAACCAGAAACATCTATTTTCAGGTGGGGGTAAATAGAGTTTTAATTTTATCTGAAGGAAAGTAAGAAGACGTGGCGTTTGTTGTGGTGTGTGGCGGTTGGGCACGCTTTGACCCGGATGTGAGGGCGCGGGCCGGAAGTTGACGCTCGCTCGCTCGGTCAGTCAGGGGCCGCTGCCATGGCCGCGCCGCGCGGGTACGACTCGGGCCGAGTCAAGACGGAGTCCGAATCAGCCAGCCAGTAAAATAATAATAACAATAGAGTTGGGACAGTCCCTCAAGTGAAACTCGGCCTCGGTTTGTTGGCTGCGGGTACTGAGCAGCCTTGTCTCCTTCCTCTCCTCCTCCTCCCGCTGCAGCCGCTCTCTTGACCCTCCCCGCTCCCCTCTCTCTCCGGCGGCAGGGGCAGGATGGACGATCTCAGCACCATCAGCCTGCTCTCCCTGGCCATGCTGGTCGGCTGTTACGTGGCAGGCACCATCCCCTTGGCGTTCAACTTCTCCGAGGTAAGAAAGAGCCCGTGGCGGCATTGGGGGGGAGACCGACAGACCGACCGACACCCGCTTCTCTCCTCTCCGTGCCCGTCAGTTCACAGGCATTTAAACCACCTTGGCACGCAGGTTTCCTCTTTATAAAGGTTTGGACTTTCTGTCCATTTTCCTGTTTTATGAAGGTTTGGACTTTCTGTCCATTTTCCTGTTTTATGAAGGTTTGGACTTTCTGTCCATTTTCCTCTTTTATGAAGGTTTGGACTTTCTGTCCATTTTCCTCTTTTATGAAGGTTTGGACTTTCTGTCCATTTTCCTCGTTTTTTATAAGGTTTGGACTTTACATATATTCCTGGTTGATTTATCTTTTTAAAACCTTATTCATCTAGTTTCAATATGGGATGTAGTTAACAAAGGTCGAGTTTTGCTGGGTTTTTTTTTGTTATTGGTGTCTTGTGGCAGCTTTTACTTCACCTGTAACTCCTCTGCGGGTAAGGCTGAGTCACAAGTAGATTGTAACCTGAGTGCCAGAAAGTTGTCTGGAAGTTCTGTTGAATTTTAAGGAACCGTTGCTGCAGGAATCTTAATTTTGCAAACCAGAAGCGAAAAGGCATAATTTGCTCCTTAATCTCAATCTGACTGGAGCGTGTAATGTTTGTGTTTTGACATGACAATTATTAAGAGGAGTAATACCTTCGTCCTATCTTGTAACAACTCGAAATGTACTCGTTACTTTTTAATAGAAACATTACCTCTGCATGTTTGCTTAAGCAATGGTCTCAGCAGAAGTGTTACTAAGTGTTTGGGTCTGTGTATTTGCAATTGTGGGGCTAAATAGAGTTTGGAAGTCAAATACGTCTCTTTGATATGATGCCAGAAAACAGGAACATTTTTAAAAATTGTTTATTCACATTTAACATCTGTCCAATCCCATACTTCATCTGAACCTCTTTGTTGAGAGTACTACCCTTTTTATACTGTACATTACTGGAGTTTTATATGTTTATAATAAAGCATTAATATACCTGTGGCAATCTTTGCAGTGCCCTGAAGCAGGCTGCATTGCTGACAGTTATCCAATGAGATGTGCTTCAATGTGTGGATGTGGTGACTTGGCTGTGATGCCTTGTGTGGTCAAATAGCTGGTACTCACCGTGTACAGCAACAACCTGGGTGCGGTACCAGCACCTGTGTCCCATTGTGAGTTAACGCCTGCAGGAGAGGCAGAGGCAGCATTTTAGTAAGGAACTGTTTTTTGAAATGGTTGAATTACTTCAAGAGAAGTTGTTTTGCAACTCAATTTTTAAACATTTCCAACCAGACGAATAGAGGTTCTTCAGTATGACCCCAGTATCTGGCTATGGATTAACCTTTGCTTCGGTTGAAGGGAGGGGCAATCTGTTCTTTTGACAGTTGGGCAGTGTGACAGTTGGGCAGTTGTCCAACATTTTCACACTAAGGGCAGTGGGCCAGGTAGAGTACACCTACCCACCCCAAGTTTTGAATCACTTTCTTTGAAGGCCACTAACAATTAGTGTCATCATTGCTTCAATCCCTGCAAGTCAAAATCTGTTGGAAGTTGCATGATCTGAGTTGACAAATTAAATAATTGGTGAATTTCAGATGTCAGATACTTGCATCAACAGCTGCATGTGCCAACACTTTACAATATCTGTTCTTTGCTGTGCCTGCCCAAAAGGATCTGCCTGTCAAATGTAATGTTCAGATCACAATAATAGGTAAAGAGCTTTCTGTGTCAACATTATATTACAATGGTCTTTGCATGGTTTATTTAAGTATGAAGCATATGTTTGGTTGGCTTTGAAGTGCATTCAGAGGTAGTTACATGATTAGCATTGCTGTTTGTGGAGCAAGTAAGGAGGTTATTTTAGGTTGTGAAGTAGAAAATCTAGATGCCTAGACAGCCAAATGATGAAAGCTATTGCACTGCCATCTTTGCATTAACACTGCTAAACACCAACCTGCAAAACAACTCTACCTGAAATGATAGCTTGCTTGCTTCAGTAGAATATGAGAAGAACTGAGAATGGTAGTGGTTAAGTTACTGGACCAGTAAACCAGAGGCCTGGCCTCATAATCCAGATTCCAGCCCAGGCACAATAGGCTGAATGGCCTCCTTCGGTGCCGTATGATTCTATGAATAGTTTATTTACTGTCTAATCTGAGAAATATTGATCTGGCAAATACGTCAAGTAGGCTGCGGAGAGACGCTCTACTGAGTTTTTCTGTTCTCCCCTTTTCCTAGCGTTAACTGTGTAAAGAAAAGACTTGCATTTCTATAGCGCCATTCATGATCTCAGGATGTCCCAAAGCGCTTTTACTTTTGAAATGTAGTCACTGTTGTAATGTAGGATCTAGCGGTGAGGAATACTGGGCATCTAGACTCTGACCTTCAGGTGATGCTGGGATTGGATCCTAAGACTCTGACTGAATAATTCTTAGTTTGCAGTATTTGTATAAATTGGGATTGTTCTCTGACTCGATTGTGAAATTCACCATAGGAACAGGAGTAGGCCATTGAGCCTGTTCCGCCATTCAATGAGATCATGGCTGATCTGTGACCTAACCCCATATACCCGCCTTTGCCCCATATCCCTTTTGGTTAACAAATATCTATCACTGTCAGATTTAAATTAACAATTGACCTAGCATCAATTGCCGTTTGCAGAAGCGAGTTCCAGATTTCTAACACCTTTACGTGTAGGCGTGTTTCCTAACTTCACTCCTGAAAGGCCTGGCTCGGATTTTTAGGCTGTCCCCTAGACTCCCCAACCAACAGATATATTTTCTCTAGCTACCCTATCAGTTCCCCTTTATCTTGTAAACTTCAATCAAATCACCCCTTAACCTTCCAAATTCCAGGGAATAATACAACCCTAGTTTGTGGAAAATCTCCTTGTAATTTAACCCTTGAAGTCCAGGTATCATTCTGGTAAACCTACGTTGCACTCCCTCCAAGGCCAATATATCCTTCCTAAGGTGTGGTGTCCAGAACTGCTGACAGTACTCCAGGTTTGGTCTAACCAGGGTTTTGTACAGCTGCAGCATAACTTCTACCCCCTTGTATTCTAGTCCTCTAGATATAAAGGCCAGCATTCCATTAGCCTTTTTGATTAGTTTCTGTACCTGTCCATGACATTTTAATGATCTATGTACCTGGACCCCCAAGTCTCTTTGGACGTCCCCTGTTTCTAGCTTTTCACCATTTAGAAAGTACCCTGTTCTAACCTTTAGGTCCAAAGTTGATGACCTCACATTTGCCTACATTGAAATCCATTAGCCACAGTTTTGCCCATTTGCTTAATCCATTAATATCTTTGTAAGTTTATTCCATCTACACTGTTTACAATGCTGCCGATCTTTGTGTCATCGAAAAACTTGGAAATGTGGCTTTCTATCCCATCATCTAAGTCGTTAATAAATACGGTGAATTGTTGAGGTCCCAACACAGATCCCAGACACCACTAGTCGCATCCTGCCAATTAGAGTACCTGCCCATTATCCCTCCTCTCTGTCTCCTGCCACTCAGCCAACTTCCTAACCAGGTCAATAATTTGCCTTCAATTCCATGTTTTATTCTTTCAATGTAATTTAAGAAATAAGTGCATTAATCTAGTATTTAGTTAGACATCCACCATCATGTTTTTATAACCATAGAGCCGAACAAGGAAGGGGACCATTTAGCCGATGTTGACTCTTTTCTCGAGCAACCCAGAGCTGCTTCTCTTTCTCTCCCTATATCTTACTCTAGTTCAAACATTACCTAGTTTTCTCTTAAAAGATGCAATGGTTTCTGCCTCAGCCAATCCCTGTGGCAAAGCATCCCATGCTCCAACCAATCCTCTTGTGTAAAGAAATTTCCCCTATCAAAAGTTCTTTGATGAAATAACAGAGGGTTGATGAAGGTAGTGCAGTAGATGTTGCATACATGGATTTTGAAACAACATTTGATAAAGTACCACATAACAGACTTATTTGGAAGTATTAAAGGGATGGTGGTAACCTGGGTACGAAATTGGCTAAGGGATAGGAGGCAGAGAGCAATGGTGAACGGATATTTTTCTGAACGGAGAGAAGTATGCAGTGGGTTCCCCCAGGGGTTGGTATTAGGACCATTGCTTTTCTTGTATATAAATGACCTGGACTTGGGTATAGGGAGTACAATTTTGAAGTTTGCGGATGATACAAAACTTGGCAACGTAGTAAATAGTGAGCAGGATAGTAGCAGACTTCAGGAGGGCAGACAGACTGATGAAACGGGCAGACACATGGGAGATGCAATTTAATGCAGATAAGTGTGAAGTCATGCACTTTGGGAGGAACATCACGGAGAGGCAGTATAATCTAAATGGCACTATTTTGAGGGGGTGCAAGAACAGAGGGAGCTGGGGGTGCATATTCACAAATCCTTGAAGGTGGCAGAGCAGGTTGATAAGGCGGATAAGAAAGCGCAGGGGATACTTGGCTTTGTAAGGAGCGGCATTGAATATAAAAAAAGGAAGTTATGCTAAACCTTTACAAATCTCTGGTTCAGCCTCAGCTAGAGTATCGTGTACAATTCTGGGCACCGCACTTTAGGAAGGATGTCAAGGCCCTGGAGAGGGTACAGCGGAGGTTTACCAGGATGATACCAGGGATGAGGGGCTTCAGTTATGTGACGAGATCAGAGAAGCTGGGACTGTTCTTATAGCAGAGAAGGTTAAGGGGAGACCTAATGGAGGTACTCAAAATTATGAGGGGTTTTGATAGAGCAAGTAGGGAGGAACCGTAACCACAGGTCATAGATTTAAAATAATTGGAACTGTAGGGGAAATGAGGAGAAATTTCTTCACACGGGGTTGTTAAGATCTGGAACGCACTACCTGAAACGATGGTGGAATCAAATTCCATTGGAACTTTCAAAAGCCAATTGGAGATGTACCTGAAGAGAACTAATTTGCAGTGTTATGAGGAAAAAGCTGGGGTGTGGGACTAAATTAGACCGCTCTTTTAAAGAGCCAGCACAGGCCGAATGACCCCCCCTCTGTGCTGGAAGATGTTTATGATTCTATAACCCCTCTCCTTACTCTCTTAGTGATAGTGCACCAGGGGAATTTTTTTCCGAAAATATTTATTCTTTCCATTTCTCCTTGAGAACAGGGATAGGGTTCCTTGGGCACCAGCAGCACTCAGTACTTCACACCAGTTGGTCGTTATCCCTTGGTGAGACAAGACAATGCATGCCAAAAAAGCTCTGGGACCATGGGGGCCTTCACAGTGAGTCCTCTCCTCACTCATGCCCCTAACACATGTGCACAGGTTTTTGTACAGGTCACTGGACAGCAATCCGCTCTGATATCCTGGCTAGGTAGTTCCTTCCCTAACCCAGAAGCACCAATGACACCTACTTCCACCATAGCTGAGCTCGGCTAACTCGGCACAGGCAAGGAATTCAAGAAACTTTTTTTAAAAACAAGTTCATCTCCTGTTGCATTGCTATAGGACAAATGTGTATTTT
Organism: Squalus acanthias; assembly: GCA_030390025.1. Classification (NCBI taxonomy): domain Eukaryota; kingdom Metazoa; phylum Chordata; class Chondrichthyes; order Squaliformes; family Squalidae; genus Squalus; species Squalus acanthias. The sequence goes on along the minus strand of CM059425.1, from coordinate 97,077,198 downwards.
TAAAGCCTTTCTCTCCCTGAAGCTGTCTCTTCACTTGTCTGCTATTCTCCACTTTTTATCTCCCTTTCTTTGTTTGTCTTTTGCTCTCTTTCTCTTCCTCTATGCCACTCACATATTTTCATCATGGGTTGTAGCTGTGTCTCTGAATGTTTTGCTTTTCCTTTTGGTAAGTCTGCCTCTTTGCCTAAGCTTTTGGTTACCTTTCCTAATGTCTCCTTCTTTGGCTCAATGTCAGTTTTTTTTTTGTCTGATTACATTACTTTTCTCTTGATATATACCTCCTACTGACTCTCTCTCATTTTCTTTCTCTCTTGTGTGCATGCTTTCTCTTACATCTAACGTCTCTTTCTCTTCTGTCTTCTAGTGAGATCGCAGGGTTTCAACTGCCTGATAGCTGCAGAAATGATATTGTTTGTCTCTGGTTGTGAAGGAGAGTGTGAGCAGCTAGGATATGCACCACTGCAATGAGCTGGATTGGTCCTTCTATCACCATTGTGCTTGATCTGAGTCAAACCCTAACTAGTTCTGATATATCTGAGACCTGTTGCCAAACCTGTTTTTAATGGGGAGAGGTGGGACTTCCTGTTGCCATTTGTAGGAGAGCTGCAATGAGTCTCTTGAGAGAGCATTTTCATTTTAAATTTCTAAGGAAATTGAAGTGTTATTGTGGAAATAAGGCTTTGGGCTAAACAACTAGCTTTTTTTAAAAAGGCACCCGTTATAGTGTCATGATAGCAAATTAATATCGCAAAATGGGCCCTGTATATATAATACACAATTATGATTTCTACCATAGTTAGTCTCACTACTTCTGTAAATAACCCACAGCTGCTTAGTTAAATGGTTTTCTGTTTTGCTTTACCAACTGTGAGCACCAACTACTCAACATATGTTGTAGATGTGGGGAGTTGATAGAGACGTGTACGGTATGATGAACAGAAATCTGTAAAATCACCTCTCCCTCGGACTCCCCTAACTGATAACCGGATAGTAAAACACGAGTTCACGGTGGGGGTGGGTGACTGGAGAGTATGGGAATTGCCACTGAACAAGGCCTAGGTGAGACTCGACTCCAGGCACTGGAGCTTGAAACTTGGGAGGGAATAAATGAGAATCCTGAGCTTGTTGCTTGAGACTGTGAAGGAGCAGTGAATCCCCAGCGCTAGCTGGGGAGAAAGGCCGGGAGGTGACCAAGAAACTGGATGTGGAGCAGCAGCACTTGTCTTGGTCCATGGTAACCATTAATAGTCGCAGGATTTCCATGGACCAATTGGCTTGCTATAAATGGAGCCTGCGGCTGACCGCACATTTCCTGCCGTGAAGGGATGTCTGCTCCGTGATCAGTTTTGAGTACACCGACTCCATACGATTATCGTTGCTGTCATCACATTGTAGTTCAGTGTGCTGTTAATTTCAGTGGTAAAATCTGCACACTGACCCATTTTATATAAAAATCCCAAAAGCTAAAAAAAAATGCTCAAGATAAGCGCCAACTGCAGTAACCTCTGAAAAGACTAGGAAGTGCAGCTTTTAGGTAATGCACTATTGTTATTCTGGCTCCTCCAAGTAATGGGAATTGCAATGGCCCTGTCAGCTAAGCCTATTTGTACTTAAACCATGCCCGGCCCAGTGCAGTGTATTACAGGTACATAGAATTTCCAGCACAGAAACAGGCCATTCAGCCCAATGCCGGTGTTTATGCTCCTCCACACAAGCCTCCTTCCACCCTACTTCATCTAACCCCATCAGCATATCCTTGGATTCCTTTCTCTTTCATGTACTTATCTAGCTTTCCCTTAAATGCATCAATGCTATTAGCCTCAACTGCTCCATGTAGTAGCGTGCTCCACATTCTCACTACTCTTTGCGTAAAGAAGTTTCTCCTGAATTCCTTATTGGATTTATTAGTGACTATCTTATATTTATGGCCCTGAGTTTTGGACTTGCCCACGAGTGGAAACATCTTCTCTTGTCTACCCTATCAAACCCCTTCATAATTTTAAAGACCTCGCCACTCAGCCTTCTCTTCTGGAGAAAAGAGCCCCAACCGGTTCAGTGTCTCCTGTTAATTAGTTCTCTCGGTTCTGGTGAATCTTGCGAAGTTATTTATTCTTTTGTAACATGGTGGCTGAGATACTTTCTGCAGTTCTGCTGATCTAACTTTAAGGTATAAAGCTATGGGAGACTATGTTCATAGAATCATGGAATGGTTACAGCACGGAAGAGGGCCATTCGGCCCATCGAGCCCGTGCCGGCTCTCTGCAAGAGCACTTCAGCTAGTCCCACTCCCCTGCCCTTTCCCCGTAGCCCTGCAAAAAATTTTCCTTCAGGTACTTATCTAACTCCCTTTTGAAAACTGATTGAGTCTGCCTCCACCACCCTTTCAGGCAGTGCATTCCAGATCCCAACCACTCGCTGCGTAAAAAAAGTTTTTCCTTATGTCGCCTTTGGTTCTTCTGCCAATCACCTTAAATCTGTGTCCTCTGGTTCTTGACCCTTCTGCCAATGGGAACAGTTTCTCTCTATCTACTCAGTCCAGACCCCTCATGATTTTGAACACTTCTATCAAATCTCCCCTCAATCTTCTCTGCTCTAAGGAGAACAACCCCAGCTTCTCCAGTCTATCCACGTAACTGAAGTTCCTAATCTCTGGAACCATTCTCGTAAATCTTTTCTGCACCATCTCTAAGGCCTTCACATCCTTCCTAAAGTGCGGCGCCCAGAATTGGACACAATACTCCAGTTGAGGCCGAACTAGTGTTTTATAAAGGTTCATCATAATTACCACACTTTTGTACTCTATGCCTCTATCCATGAAGCCCAGGATCCCGTAAGCTTTTTTATCTGCTTTCTCAACCTGCCCTACCACCTTCAACGATTTGTGCACATATATCCCCAGGTCTCTCTGTTCATGCACCCACTTTAGGATTGTACCTTTCAGTTTATATTTCCTCTCTCCATTCTTTCTAACAAAATGTATCACTTCGCACTTTTCTGCGTTAAATTTCATTTGCCACGTGTCCGCCTATTCCACCAGTCTGTCTATGTCCTTTTGAAGCCTGTCACTATCCTCCTCACTGTTCACTACTTCCAAGTTTTGTGTCATCTACAAATTTTGAAATTGTGCCCTGTACACCCACATCCAAGTCATTAATATATATCAAGAAAAGCAGTGGTCCTAGAACTGACCCCTGAGGAACCCCACTGTGTACCTTCCTCCAGTCCGAAAAACAACCGTTCACCACTACTCTGTTTCCTGTCACTTAGCAAATTTCGTATCCATGCTGCCACTGTCCAATTTATTCCATGGGCTTCAACTTTGCTGGCAAGCCTATTATGTGGCACTTTGTTGAACACCTTTTGGAAATCCATGTACACTACGTCAACCGCATTGCCCTCATCAACCCTCTGTTAACTCACCAAAAAACTCGATCAAGTTGGTTAAACACGATTTGCCTTTAACAAATCTGTGCTGGCTTTCCTTAATTAATCCACACTTGTCCAAGTGACAATTTTGTCCCTGATTATTGTTTCTAAAAGCTTTCGAGTACCTCTATCAGTTTTTAACCCATCCAGTATCTCCTCTACCTCCTCCTTCACTATGTCTATGGCAGCATCATCTTCCTTGAAGACAGATGCAAAGTACTCATTTAGCACCTCAGCCATACCCTCTGCCTCCGTGCATAGATCTCCTTTTTGATCCCTAATCGGCCCCACCCCTCCTCTTACTACCTGTTTACTATTTATATGCCTATAGAAGACTTTTGGATTACCTTTTATGTTGGCTGCCATTCTATTCTCATACCATCTCTTTGCCCCTCTTATTTTCTTTTTCACTTCTCCTCTGACCTTTCTATATATAGCCTGATTCTTGGATGTATTCTTGACCTGACATCTGTCATACGCGCTCTTTTTCTGCTTCATCTAACTTTCTATCTCTTTCGTCATTCAGGGAGCTCTGACTCTAGTTGCCCTACCTTTCCCCCTCGTGGGAATGTACAGCGACTGTACCCGAACCATCTCCTCTTTAAAGGCAGCCCATTGTTCCAGTACAGTTTTGCCTGCCAATCTTTGATTCCAATTTACCCGGGCCAGATCCATTCTCAACCCACTGAAATTGGCCTTCCTGCAATTAAGTATTTTTACTCTAGATTGCCCCCTGTCCTTTTCCATAGCTAATTGTTTGGAGTGATCTTTGTCTGTGGCTGTTATGACGGCAAGCAATCACCTTCATACCGAAGTCTTTTGTTTCTCTGGTTGCAGCAGAATGTGAGTAACTTAATCAATTTAGGTCAAAGTCTTATGCACAGTATAGATTAAAAGGAAACAGATTTTTCTCTGGCACAGATTCATTTGAGGTGTCATGAAGTTGCTATTTACAGTGTTGGAAAGATGCCACTCTGGGCCAACAGTACATTGAAGCTCTGTTCACCTGGAGTGGGCAGGCATGGCAGGAATTGTTAGTATAGTAGAGGTTTAGATCTCCGTTCTATCACAAGTGCAGCTTTCAGGATCATGTGTCTGCGTATTGATCATGTTCGTAAGCTAATGAGAGGCATGCACATTGCACAGTTTTGCTATTTTGGTTTGTAGGGCTGATTTTCAGTGAAAACTCTTTTTTTTCCCCCCATCTAAATATTTTTAAGAGTTGGCAGTATGCAGCACATCACAACAATTGGGAGAAAAGCACAGCGAGGAAAATAATTTAGAGGACTGAGAAGATCAAAAGGCAGAGGCAAAGTGTGAGCTATGAACTGAAAAAAGAGCAGTGGAACAGCAAAGGGACGTTTTAGTGAATAGGAAAATAAATGTCTAACGATTGAATTGCAAAAGAGAAGGGAAGGTACTTGTACAAAGAAATTGGTTCAGGATTTTTATTTTGGCATGTCTATTTTTAGCCTAGTGTGGGGCTATTGGAATAATTGGCTGTACAAAATTAGAGCACAATGTCGAAGATTGTAAGATACCCATCACTGCAGAATGTGAAGGGCTACCAAACAGTGTGACCGCATTCTGATGTGGGAAATTCTGTCTCCTCCATGTCATGATTTAGGTACAGGAAATCAAGCCATCCTGGGTAACAATGGTGGGAAATGCATTGATCCTGAGTTGAAAGAGAAAGTTTAACCAAACATTTGAGGTGGGAACCATCATCAAAGCACAGATCTTCGAGGTCTGTTGAAGGGCCCTACCTGAAATGTTTCCAGAAACTGGTCAATCTGATGTACATCTCCAGCGTGTTATGTTTTGTTTTCATCTGATTTCCAGTTTGCACACAATATATCATTTTAGTCTATCCTGGTTCTTTTTCTCCTATTGGGCAGTGCCCCTACTGGTAATGCTATGAAGGAGGAGAGTGCATATTCATACAGGTCGTACAGTCGGTAACATAATGGTTATATTACTGGGCTAGTAATCCAGAGGCCCTGGACTAATGATCCAGAGACATGAGTTCAAATCCCACCACGGCAGCTGGGGAATTTAAATTCAGCTAATAAATAAATCTGGAATAAAAAGCTAGTATCAGTAATAGTGACCATGAAACTATCGGATTGTCGTAAAATCCCATCTGGTTCACTAATGTCCTTCAGGGAAGGAAATCTGCCATCATGTGACTCCAGATAGCAATGTGGTTGACTATTAACTGCTCTCTGAAATGACCCAGCAAGCCACCCAGTTGTAAAAAAAAAACCGCTACGAAGTCCCGTCTTCACACTGAGGACACCCTCCATCGTGTTGTGTGGCACTACCACTGTGCTAAATGGGATAGATTCAGAACAGATCTAGCAGCTCAAAACTGGGCATCCATGAGGCGCTGTGGGCCATCAGCAGCAGCAGAATTGTATTCCACCACAATCTGTACCTAAAAATGCGGTGCCAACCTGGAAAAGCTGCAACACAGGACTACATGCATGCTAAAAAGCAGAAGCAGCATGCTATAGAAAGAGCTGAGCAATCCCACAATCAACAGATCAGATCAAAGCTCTCCAGTCCTGCCACATCCAATCGTGAATGGTGGTGGACCATTAAACAACTAACGGGAGGGGGAGGCTCCATGAATATCCCTATCCTCAATGATGGTGGAGCCCAGCACGTGAGTGCAAAAGACAAGGCTGAAGCGTTTGCAACCATCCTCAGCCAGAAGTGCCGAGTGGATGATCCATATCGGCCTACTCCTGGGGTCCCCACCACCACAGAAGCCAGTCTTCAGCCAATTTGATTCACTCCACGTGATATCAAGAAACTGCTGAGCGCACTGGATACAGCAAAGGCTATGGGCCCCGACAACATCCCGGCTGTCGTGCTGAAGACTTGTGCTCCAGAACTAGCCGCGCCTCTAGCCAAGCTGTTCCAGTACAGCTACAACACTGGCATCTATCCGACAATGTGGAAAACTGCCCAGGTATGTCCTGTCCACAAAAAGCAGGACAAATCCAATCCGGCCAATTACCGCCCCATCAGTCTACTCTCAATCATCAGCAAAGTGATGGAAGGTGTCGTTGACAGTGCTATCAAGCAGCACTTACTCACCAATAACCTGCTCACTGATGCCCAGTTTGGGTTCCGCCAAGACCACTCCACTCCAAACCTCATTACAGCCTTGGTCCAAACATGGACAAAAGAGCTGAATTCCAGAGGTGAGGTGAGAGTGACTGCCCTGGACATTAAGGCAGCATTTGACTGTGTGGCATCAAGGAGCCCTAGTAAAACTGAAGTCAAAGGGAAGCGGGGGGAAAACTCTCCACTGGCTGGAGTCATACCTAGCACAAAGGAAACTGGTTGTGGTGGTTGGAGGTCAATCTTCACAGCCCCAGGACATCGCTGCAGGAGTTGTGGGGCTGAAGGAGATTACAGAGATAGGAAGGGGAGAGGCCATGGAGGGATTTGAAAACAAGGATGAGAATTTTGAAATCGAGGTGCTGCTTAACCGGGAGCCAATGTAAGTCGGCGAGCAACTCGCCAAGGCTTCTTCGGCAGCACCTCCCAAACCCGCGACCTCTACCAGAAGGACAAGGGCAGCAGGTGCATGGGAACGCCACCACCTCCAAGTTCCCCTCCAAGTCACACACCATCCTGACTTGGAAGTATATCTCCGATCCTTCATCGGCGCTGGGTCAAAATCCTGGAACTCCCTACCTAACAGCACTGTGGGAGTACCTTCACCACACAGACTGCAGCGGTTCAAGAAGGCGGCTCAACACCACCTTCTCAAGGGCAATTGGGGATGGGCAATAAATGCTGACCTTGCCAGCGACGCCCACATCCCATGAAATAATTTTTTTTTTTTTAAAAGGCTGAGAACTGACAAAAGCATAGCTTAGAAATTGGTGCAGGACCAGCACATTTGTAGAAGGAAGCATCCCTTTTTCTTTCTGAAGTGCAAATTCACCAATCACTCTAGAAGGAAGTGGCAGTTCTCCAACTTGTGGTTCCCTGCTGGGAGTATGAATTTGCCCTTTAGATACTTGACTACAAATTATATCCATTGCAAGTACAATCTTGTATGAAAAGAAAGTAACTGAGGAGCAAGTGTCTATAATAAAGAAAGAAACTTGTATTTCTATAGTGCCTTTCACTACCTCAGGATGCCCCAAAGCACTTTACACTTCAAAAGTACTTAATTGGCTGTAGTCACTGTTGTACTATAAGCATCCCCAATCCACCACGCACTTTTCTGTTCATCCTTCCCTTTTGCATCCAGTGTTTTCTTAGTTGCTTTATCCGGACCAGCTCCTCTCCTGCCCACCAATTTTATTTTATGGTAGGCTTTCCACGCCTACTGTCTATGTGCTATAATCATCCCATTTCCCTGGATTTTCCTGATCACTGTGGGTTAATTCCACGTGGGAAGGGGTGGGGGGGGAGTGAACCAGGTTAACCCTGTCTTGGGTTTAAAATTATTTCCCAAGGAAAGGAATTAAATTTGTTCTGCTGGAGAAAGTTGAGTAGAAATGGGGAATATGTGATGGTGAGCTGTGGGTAAGATTTGTATCAAAAGCGTTGGCAAACTTGAGCAGATACATTGGGGTCAGTGACACAAGCGGATTATAAATCATATCCACTCCCCCCCCATGGCTTCAGCATGTTGTGTGCATACCATTTTCAATATGCTTGTTCTCAGAATGTGGGTGACACTGGCGAGACTGGCATTCATTGCCAATCCCTGAAGAGGTGGTAGTGGGCCTTGTCTTTGAACAGCTGCATTCCTTGCGGTGATGGTGCTCCCACAGTGGTATTGGATAGGGACTTTCAGGTTTTTGACCGAACAGCAATCAAGGAATGGCGATGCATGTCCAAGTCAGGATGGTATGTGACTTGGGGAGGAACTTGGAGGTGATGGTGCTCCCACAACATTGCCGATCTTGTTCTTAGTGGTAGAGATTGCAGGGGAAGGAGGTGCTATTGAAGTAACCTTGGTGAGTTAAGCACTGCATCCTGTAGATTGTACATACTGTACCCACAATGCACCAATGATTGAGGGGCAGGGGGGCATATTGAGTTCAGTGGCAGTTGTACCGATCAAACTATTTCATCCTGGATGTTGTCAAGCTTGTTACGTCCAGGCACGTGCTGAGTATTCCATTACACTCCTGACTTGAGCCTTGTAAATGGTGGATAGGCTTTGAGGAGTCCGCCTGTCAACCAGCCTCTTCCTTGCCCCAGTAGCCACAGCGATGATACGGCTGTTCCGGTTAAGCTTCTGATCAGTTGTGATCCCAAAGATGTTGATGGTGGAGGAACGCTGGGATGGCTGGATGTGCTGGCCTTTCTCTTTTTTGAGATGGTCATTACCTGGAACTTTGTGCACAAATGTTTCTTGCCACTGGTCAGCCCAAGCCTAGATGTTATCCAAGTCCTGTTGTAGGCTGACATGGGCTGCTTCATTCTGGGAGGAATTGTGAATGGAGTGGGATGTCCCAGGGCGAAGATGACTGGCCTCTGATAACTATAATCATCTTTTTGTCACATATGACTCCAGCCACTGGAGGGTTTTCCCTTTGACTCCATTGACCTTGGTGTTGCCATATGTTAAAATAACCTGGTAGAGAGTAGGTGAAATTAATTGGACAAAATGGCTTGGTTCTTGTGTAGCTGGAACAGAATGGCAATTGGATTATTGTGTGATGTGGACCGAGCGCGTTGCACACATTCTTTTCAAATGGAAAAAGTAGTTCAATGATTAGAACATGATGTCACCTTTGTGGAAAAATATATTATATTTGGTAACTCATTCAACTCCAGAAACATTGCAGGTATTTTCTTTCTGGTTTCTCGATGTATTTAGAGAAATCGCCAAGTCTCAATACCCTTTAATAGATTCCAAATGAATCATGAGTGGCTGACATGTTATATAAACTGGGCAATAGTGTGGTATATAGGGTTAAGCACAAGTAGTTTCACACTTTTCTCTGTTGGGGACCCCCTGCAAATATTGACATGCTCTTTTGGATCTCTTCCTTAACTTCTGAAAGACGCTATCACCAATTCAAAGTAAAGCTCTGCTGTCATTGAAGGAAATGTTTATTAGTGGACAGTAACAGAAATAATCTGCAAGTAATTTAACATTTACGGATATCTGATGGATAGAAATCTGATGACCTTGGGGACCCCGGGATCCACTCGAAGGTCCCAGTGTGAAAACCCAATAGTTCAAATATTTTTCAGCCTTTGCTCTGAGAAATAGAACAATCATCTGAAAGCAAGAACATGGATTTATATGAGAAGTCGCACAACACCAGGTTATAGTCCAACAGATTTATTTAAAATTACAAGCTTTCGGAGCTGTCGCCCCTTCGTCAGGTAAAGCTTGTAATTTTAAATAAATCTGTTGGACTATAACCTGGTGTTGTGCGACTTCTCATTTTTGTCCACCCCAGTCCAACGCCGGCATCTCCGCATCATGGATTTATATAGCACATTTCACGACCTCAGGACGTCCCAAAGCTTTTTACAGCCAGTTAAGTACTTTTGAAGTGTAGTCACTGTTGTAATGTAGGAAACGCGGCAGCCACACTGTTCATTTCTTCTGAATGGGATTGGGATCCATGCAACGCTGGGAACAGTGTTGTAATTTAGGCTGTTAAAGAGTATAGGTTGTAGAAATAATGTCTGTAAAACTGTTAAATGATGCTTGGATTGATTGACTGATTTTATGAGTTCATTCACGTTTACAGTGACTCTTTCGGGAATGTACCATATGACTCCATTCTATTTCCACTGGTCACCAAGTTGCTGAATTGAACAAGGGGGCATGAACTCCGAATTCGTACAAGGAACTTAAGGGGAGGTTGGAAGAATTTTTCACAAAGGGTTATTAGGATATAGAATGCTTCAAAATAAATAGCTTTGAAAGCTGAGTCAATCATGGTATTTAAGAGGGCATTGGATAAATATTAAAAGGTATAAGGAAATAATTCCAGTCGGAGCTAGCACAGGCGCAATGGCCTCCTTCTGTATTGGAGATTCCATGCCTACATTTTTGATGGCGTGATGCAAAAAAAATAATGAAACTGTTTTTGTTTGTTTCTCTCCAGGAAAGGTTGAAGTTGGTGACGGTTCTTGGTGCTGGGCTTCTGTGCGGCACTGCTCTAGCAGTCATCGTTCCTGAAGGGGTTCACGCACTCTACGAGGATGCTCTGCACGGTAAGGTTTAGATCCCGAGCCAAGTGGTGTTTGGTCCTGTTTCAAAGCACGGTAGGGCACAGAATGCAAGTAACTGGATGCCCTCTAATCATTAGGCCAATGCAGTTGTTTTTGAGTAGCGACTGTACTCTCATGACTGACTCATTGCATGCCAGAGAGTAGATGGCTAATTTATCAGGTTAAAAAGGTCATCAGAGCTAGTGGAGCTGAATTAGGACCATCAAACATCAATGAAACTTTCTGGATTATTATTTGGCCACACACTAACTTCCCACGGCACCGCACTGGAGTCGAAACCAAGTGTATTGTTCAAGTGAGGTGGGGTTAGATAACAGTGGCTACTTGGACCAGAACATACTAATATAATTCAGTCAACACTTTAAAGTCAGAATGTTCTGTCCTTATTTTTTACATAATACTTTGCCTTGATTATTTATAGTTAAATAGCAAAGATTACTGCCCTGTGGGAAGCAGAGAAGTGGAGTCGATTGGAGCATATCTATGTCTCGGCAGTACCGGCTAAGGAGCTGGGAGACTCCAAACTGACTTATGGGAGGGTGTAATTACAAGTAACAAGTTTACTTAGGCAATTTGTAAATGTGTAAATGTGGATGCACATCCAGAAAGTTGTTGCAATTATTTCTAGTTCTGTAATCTAATTTGGGTGTTCATAAAGCAGCAATATACCATGGTGGATTTTTTCCAAGTCCCCTTGATGAGATCATAGCCTTACAATCACACCTGGGTATCGCTTACTCTTGCTTTCCTCCCTTACTCTCACAAAGGTACTGACCTGTGCTTGGGGCTAGTATCCTGGGTGCAGGATACCATTCAGTACCTCGCCCAAATGACCTGAGCAGTGAGTGTTGACGGACTATTTGCTGGGGGTGGGGACACATCAGGACTGAGCCTGATCCTGTCCTTGAGTTTTCCCAGCAGCATCCACTGGACGGTGATTGGTAATGGGAGCCTAGTTTGATTTTCTCCACACACCCCCCCCCCACCCAAGGTGCAGAGGCCAGCTGTACCACCCCTTTTACAACACTTGCTGAGACTTTTCTGGTACATTTTGACACAATGCAGTACATTTAACAACTGAGCAATGGGGGATGCTCTCATCCTGTATAGTTTTAATTAGCAGATTGAAATTACAACTCTTAGAGCAATTTCACCAAAGTTGCCAGATAAGGCAAGAGGAAAAGTTATTTTTGATGAAACAAGGATTTTAATTAGAACAAAAGGTTAAAGCTGCACAGTGCTCCTTTATTGCAGTTGAAGTGTCTGCAGTATTTGTTTTTTGCATGTTGTAGTGCCAGACATCCCACTAATGTAAATGGACCTCACTTTAATGGACTAAATGGGTTTCTGCAGCATCTGAAAATAAAGCCTACTTTTTTTATTGTTTATACTTTTTTAATGAGAATCATAGAAAGAAAGAAAGACTTGCGTTTTATATAGCGCCTTTCATGACCACAGGACATCTCAGCGCTTTACAGCCAATGAAGTACTTTTGAAGTGGAGTCACTGTTGTAATGTGGGAATCATGGAATCCTACAGCACAAAAGGAGGCCATTTGGTCCATCGTGCCTGTACCAGCTCATTGAAAGAGCTATCCAATTATTCCCACTCTCTTTCCCCTTTAGTCTTGCAAATTTTTCCTTTAGAAGTAATTATCCAATTCCCTTTTTGAAAGTTACTATTGGATAGAAACATAGAACATAGAAAAATAGGAGCAGGAGTAGGCCATTCGGCCCTTCAAGCCTGCTCCGCCATTCAATATGATCACGGCTGATCCTCTATCTCAATACCATATTCCCGCTCTCTCTCCATACCCCTTGATGCCTTTTGTGTCTAGAAATCTATCTATCTCCTTCTTAAATATATTCAGTGACTTGGCCTCCACAGCCTTCTGTGGTAGAGAATTCCACAGGTTCACCACCCTCTGAGTGAAGAAATTTCTCCTCATCTCAGTCCTAAATGTTTCTACCCCGTATCCTGAGACTGTGACCCCTCGTTCTCGACCCCCCCAGCCAGGGGAAACATCCTCCCTGCATCCAGTCTGTCTAGCCCTGTTTCAATGAGATCCCCTCTCATTCTTCTAAACTCTAGTGAATACAGGCCTAGTCGACCCAATCTCTCCTCATACGACAGTCCTGCCACCCCAGGAATCAGTCTGGTGAACCTTCGCTGCACTCCCTCTATGGCAAGTATATCCTTTCTTAGGTAAGGAGACCAAAACTGCACACAGTACTCCAGGTGTGGTCTCACCAAGGCCCTGTATAACTGTAGTAAGACATCCTTGCTCCTGTACTCAAATCCTCTTGCAATGAAGGCCAACATACCATTTGCCTTCCTAACTGCTTGCTGCACCTGCATGTTTGCTTTCAGTGACTGGTGTACAAGGACACCCAGGTCCCTTTGTACATCAACATTTCCCAATCTATCACTATTTAAATAATACTCTGCCTTTCTGTTTTTCCTACCGATAACTTCACATTTATCCACGTTATATTGTCATGTATTTGCCCACTCACTCAACTTGTCTAAATCGCCTTGAAGCCTCTCTGCATCCTCCTCACAACTCACAATCCCACCTAGTTTCATGTCGTCAGCAAACTTGGAAATAACTGCCTGCCATCCCGAAAAAGACCCATTTATTCCTACTCTCTGTTTCCTGTCTGTTAACCAATTTTCAATCCATGCCAGTATATTACCCCCAATCCCATGTGCTTTAATTTTGCACACTAACCTCTTATGTGGGACTTTATCAAAGGCCTTCTGAAAATCCAAATACACCACATCCACTGGTGTTGTATTCCAGATCATAATATGGATATGATAATGAGGATAATCATAACAATGAGGATAGCTTTTAAAATACTGAACTGTAGAAAGATTTGTACACTGGCTGACATTTGGAAAAAGCCGATTGTACAATCTACAGGCATTCTTTCAGTCGGAGCAGTGGACTGCCTTGGGGTCAAGTAGAATGACTATACTACAGTAGTAGTGTCTGGTACAGCCCCACTGCAGGACAGCAAGAGGAAACAACTGTGTTTTGGCTTGCTATTGGCTGTGCTGTACTCTGAGAATTGCCACATGGTGCAAGCTGGCAGGGGAAATTGGTGTGATTCAGTGTAACTGTAGTGCTGGTTGATTCATTGCACGCTCGTGAAGAGTAGTGAAGTTTTAAACATGCTTGATTGGAGAGTGACCTGTGGGGGTCACTGAATCCCGCAGGGTTTGAACATTCCAGTTTAAGTAGTAAAGAAAGGCTTCTGCCCCCCCACCACCCTACAAAGGTATAGTCTGATTTAATCTATTTTTCCTCTTCCTCAGATAAACACCCCCATGGAAGTGAAGTGGAAAAGGTGGAGGATCCGGCAAAGGCAGGGCAATCGGCAGAGACTGAGCATGATCATGAACACATTGCTTTGCATGCATACATTGGTGTTTCACTGGTCCTTGGATTTGTTTTTATGCTCCTGGTCGACCAGATAGGCAGTTCTCACATGCACTCCAGCGATGGTAAGAGGTACTTCGAATCTCAGTGGCTCGCTCCGCCAAATAATGCCGTGAGACACGGTGAGCCGAAGCCGATGCGCTACTCATCATGGCGTGCAAATATAAAATATCTTCAATTTAACTGGGCTGTGTCGTATTTGCCATTTCTGCTTCTGAACTGTCTCGAGGGTTCAAGGGTTTGTTCAAACAGTCTGTCTGAGCCCAACCGAAAAGGTGATCAGCCCAGATAAAGAAGCACTGGTCTAAGGTGACTGTTTAGTTTAAAATCAAGGCTGAACAAGTGAACCATTCAAGGCTTTGTTACAGTCCACATGCACTGCCAGCTAAAGTATGGGGATGAAAAGTTGCTGCTGAAATTTTAGGAATGTATGGAAGGCAGCCCATCAAGTGTGGCTTTCCTGCAGCTGTGAGACCTCATTGTTGCCATGCATGGTGTTTCATACAAGGCTGTCGTGAAGCGAGGCTAAATTTCAGTTCACTCTGCAATCTTTGGACTAGTATAATTAAAGTAGTGCACCCACATGCAATCCCTGAACCAGAAACCTTTTTTTTATTGCAGCCTCCCTTCTTTTCCTCCTCCCTAGTCTTGACTATACCAACTCTGCCACTATTATACCGCAGCCCTTGGAAACCAGTGTGTTGAAGCTAGAGCAGCAAACAATTGGTTTTCTCGTGTGTGGCCTGTTTTCCCAATAAAGTGTGCCTTAAATGAGGGGTGATCAATTTTTACAGTGTGGGTTGAGAATTGTGTGAAGAGGAGAATTGTATCATAAAATCATACAGCATAGAAGAAGGCGGCCATTCGGCCCATCGTGCCTGTGCCGGCTCTTTGAAAGAACTATCAATTAGTCCCACTCCCCTGCTCTTTTCCCATAGCCCTGCAATTTTTCCCCTTGAAGTATTTTTCCAATTCCCTATTGAAAGTTCTTATTGAATCTTTAAGCACCTATTAAATCTTCCCTTGACCTACTCTACTCGAAGGAGAACAATCCCAGTTTCTCTGGTCTCTCCACATAACTGAAGCCCCTCATCCCTGGGAGCATTCTAGTAAATCTCTTCTGCACCTTCTCCAAAGCCTTTACATCCTTCCTAAAGTGTGGTGCACAGAACTGAACACACTAATTCAGCTGAGGCCTACACAGTGTTTTATAAAGGTTTAGCATAACTTCCTTGCTTTGGTCCTCTATGCCTCTATTAATAAAGCCAGGGATCCTGTATGCCTTTTTAATAGCCTTCTCAATTTGCCACCTTCAATGACGTGTGTTTGTAAACCCCCGGATGTCTCTGTTCCTGCACCCCCCTTCAAAAATTGTACCATTTAGTTTATATTGTATCATAGAATATGATATGAGGATAGGGCAGGAACGTGGAGTTGAGGTCGAAGATTAGCCATGATCTTATTGAATGGCAGAGCAGGCTTGATGGGCCATATGGCCTACTCCTGCTTCTATTTATTATGTTTTTATATTGCCTCTCCTCATTCTTCCTAACAAAACGAATCACTTCACACTTCTGTGTGTTAAACTTCATCTGCCGTGTGTCTGCCCATTTCACCAGTCTGTCTGTCCTCCTGAAGGCTGTTACTATCCTTCTCACTGTTTACTACATTTCTGAGTTTCATGTCATCTGCAGACTTTGAAATTATGCACCGTATACCCAAGTCCAGGTCATTCATGTATCAAAATGATTCCAATCAGGTTTTCTTTTATACTTAAGAACAGGAGTAGGACATTCAGCCCTTCGAGCCTGTTCCACCATTCAATTCGATCATGGTTGATCTGCACCTCAACTCCATTTACCTGCCTTTCTATTACCCTTTGTGTGAAAGTGCTTCCTGATTTAGCTCCTGAATGACCTAGCTCTAATTTTAAGATTATGCTCTCTTGTTTTATAATCACCCACAAGAGAAAATAGTTTCTCTGTATCTTCCCTTTCGAATCCTTTTTATCATTTTAAACACTGTTTAGATCACCCTTCAGTCTTCTAAACTCAAGGGAATACCAGCCAATTTCATGCAACCCATCCTCGTAAGTTAACCGTGCCACACAAGTGCCAGGCAATAACTATCTCCAACAAGCGAGCGTCCAACCACCGCCCCTTGACATTCAAGGGCATTACCATTGCCGATTTCCCCCACCATCAATATCCTGGGGGGTCACCATTGACCAGAAACTTAACTGGGCCAGCCACATAAATACTGTGGCAACAAGAGCAGGTCAGAGGCTAGGTATTCTGCGACGAGTGTCTCACCTCCTGACTCCCCAAAGCCTTTCCACCATCTATAAAAGGTGCAAGTAAGGAGTGTGATGGAATACTCTCCACTTGCCTGGATGAGTGCAGCTCCAACAACACAAGAAGCTTGACACCATCCAGGACAAAGCAGCCTGCTTGATTGGCACCCCATCCACCACCTTAAACATTCACTCCCTCCACCACCAGCGTACCGTGGCAGCAGTGTGTACCATCTACAAGATACACTGCAGCAACTCACCAAGGCTTCTTCGGCAGCACCTACCAAATCCGCGACCTCTATCACCTAGAAGGACAAGGACAGCAGCAGGCGCGTGGGAACACCACCACCTCCAAGTCACACACCATCCTGACTTGGAAGTATATCGCCGTTCCTTCATCGTCGCTGGGTCAAAATCCTAGAGCTCCCTCCCTAATAGCACTGTGGGAGTACCTTCACCACACGGACTGCAACGGTTCAAGAAGGTTGCTCACCACCACCTTCTCAAGGGCAATTAGGGATGGGCAATAAATGCTGGCCTTGCCAGCGACGCCCACATCCCATGAACAAATAAAAAATAAAACCCTTTAATTCCCAGTATCATTCTGGTAAATCTGCGCTGCACCCACTCCAAGGCCAATAATTTCTTAAGGTGAGGTGCCCAGAACTGAATGCAGTACTCCAGATAGGGTCTGACCAAGGCCTTGGATAACTGAAGCATCACTTCTCCCCTTTGTATTCCACACACTGTGAATATGCTGCAAAATATTAGCACTTTTATGGCATTTAACAGCTTTCTTTACAAAATCACAAATAAAAGCCATATTTTGGCGTGAGGACTCTGTCCTACAGCGACATGCTGTAATTCTCAATAGTTCAGCCCACCACAGACTGCTCTGGCCTGTAAACCTGTGATATGACTTCAGGACTCTTCTGAATTCTGGATTTTCCCAACTGGTGTAAAAGTAACCGACTTTTTTCCAAAACACCAGATTTTATGATAGTTCCTTTGCACAAAAAAGATCAAAGTCAAAATTGTGCTGTAATGAGAAAATAATTTGTTAAAACTGTTCTAATACAGACAAATGGTTCAATATGTGTGGTTACCAGCTCTAAGACTATTATCCACCTTGGTTACTAAGCTAGGCTTGGTTAAGAGGGAAGACGCCAGTAGCACAGCAAGGGCTGCAGCATGTCTTGAGGTGAGATATTGAACAGGGCAGAATCATGCCAAGGGGGCGTCTCGTACCGTCTGGTGGTCAACTACAGGAAGCTTGGGTGGACATCCAACCAAGCGAAGGGACATAGGGATCAAAGAAATGGCTTGTATATGAAAATATCCTGCTGAAATGATTGATGCTGCGTTTAAATTTACAGGAGTTCTCTGCACAGTTCATTTTGTTTTTAATATGTCTTTCAGACCCTGAAGCTGCGAGAACAGCAAATACCAAGATCACCACCACACTTGGACTGGTGGTTCATGCAGCAGGTAATGCTAATTCATCATGTCGTGTGACAGCTTTAATAGCACCGCTTCAGCGCTTCTCCTACTGTGTCCAAAATACACATCAGGGTTTCAAAGTGACGAGCTGATGGTGCTCTTTCAGTGGCTCGCTTCAGACTGCTGATGTGTGATGTGTTCAAATAAATGGTGAACCAAATCTAAGCATAGAATATGCCAAACCATTTCCGGTCCACTGCCTCCTGTTTCAGTTACCTGATCTCCGTGTAGTGCTAAAACACAAAGACAGTTCAAAGCTGCTGTAACTGTACAAGGTCTTTTGTGTGATGCCTCTCTTTCCCCCCCCCCCCCCCCCCCCCCTGCTTTGCCCCTGCCGCTCAATCCCGCAGAGGTTTTGATTCTGATAATTTTTTATTTTAACCAGCAGTGGGCCTGCTATTACTACTTGTGTAACTTTATTTTCATTCCATCTCGTGGTTTCACAGCTTATTACTTGAAAGAGTTCTCTTGTAGCAGTTTAGGTCCAGCATAGTAGAGGTGCCCGCAAAAGGATTTTGTTGTATAGTTTTTTGGGGGGGGAGTGTGGTTCATTTTTTTTTAACCTTGTTTCATGGAATAGCAAGTTTGCAACCAGTTCCAATTATCTCTCTCTCTCTCTCTCTCTCTCCTCTACCCCTTCAGCTGTGTGCAATACAATATTACTGTAAACTTATATTTATATTGGGTATGTTGAACATTTCACTAGTTCCTTAAATGTTTTGTGTCGAGGTAGTTTTATGGAACAAATTCACGCACCACGAGTGCAAGCCAGTTTTGTATTTTGACTTTTTAGAAGGATTTTGGAATTGCATGTCCCAGTACCTGGATCCAGGCAAACGAGGTTATAGGTTTTAGTGCTTAACACAGTAAATCTAGGGTTTGTGTGACTTCAACACACTGATCTGGGGAGGAGAAAAAATTAGCAATGGTGGTCACTATCCCATGACTCCTGCTGAGAAGTGCGAGGATAGGTAGGGAGTTGGCTGCGAAGTACCTGTGGTTGAATATTCTAACAGCCGCAGTCTAGCATGCATGAAGAGTGGCCGCTTTGTGTGAGATACTAGAAGGTTGCAGAGTGGCCTCCCAGCCTGAGCACTGCCATTCCAGGGGTGCTGAGTCCAGTCATAGCACCCTATTGCCACGACGGAGATCACCTAACTCAGTACAGAGCAGCGACTGAACCCAGCACTTTGACTCAGTTAAATAGGAACAGGAGGAGGCCATTCAGCCCCTCGAGCCTGTTCCGCCATTCAATGAGATCATGGCTGATCTGCGACCTAACTCCATATACACGCCTTTGGCCCATATCCCTTAATCCCTTTGGTTAACAGAAAGCTATCAATCTCCGATTTAAAATTAACAATTGATCTAGCATCAATTGCCATTTGCAGAAGAGAGTTCCAAACTTCTACCATCCTTTTTGTGTAGAAGTGTTTCCTAATTTCACTCCTGAAAGGTCTGGCTCTAATTTTTAGGCTATACCCGCTAGTCCTAGAATCTCCAACCAGGGTAAATATTTTTTCTCTATCTACCCTATCTGTTCCCCTTAATATCTTGAAAACTTCGATCAGATCACCCCTTAACCTTCTAAATTTTGGGGAATACAACCCTAATTTGTGTAATCTCTCCTCGTAACTTAATCCTTGAAGTCCGGATATCATTCTGGTAAACCTACACTGCACTCCCTCCAAGGCCAATATATCCTTCCTAAGGTGTGATGCCCAGAACCGCTGACAGTACCCCAGGTTTGGTCTAACCAGGGTTTTATACAGCTGTAGCATAACTTCTACCCCCTTGTATTCTAGTCCTCTAGTTAATAAGGCCAGCATTCCATTAGCCTTTTTGATTATTTTCTGTACCTGTTCATGACATTTTAATGATCTATGTTCCAGAACCCCCAAGTCTCATTGAGCCTCCACTGTTAGCCTTTCACCATTTAGAAAGTACCCTGTTCTATCCTTTTTAGGTCCAAAGTGGATGAATCATGGAATCTTACACCACAGAAAGAGGCCATTCAGCCCATCGTGCCTGTACCGGCTCTTTGAAAGAGCTATTCAATTAGTCCCACGCCCCTGCTCTTTTCCCATAACCCTGCAATTTTTTCCAAATTTTACGATGAGCCACTAGGAACCCTGTTTTTACTGTTCAATGGTGATTTCTATGCATTCATAATTTAAACAGGAAATTCAGATTTAAATGGTTTCATGGATTAACTGTAACTCGGCACCACAGATAATAGATTATTATTGTTGTAGCTTGTCAGAATAATTCCTAAAGACTTAACTGTGATTAATCAGTCCTATGTACATTTCAGATGGTTCCTGTCTCCAGTAAATACTTCTGCTTCTGGAACTGCAAAAATGCTGTTTGTGCCTCCTATACACTCTCACCTTCTGAGAGTTGCTGTGTTCTGAGCCATTCTCTCTGCTCTGTTCATTTAAGTCCTGCTCCTTTTCCCTTTCTTGGCTTTTCCAGTTTGTCTCTTACTGTGTGAGCAGTGGAACATGTAATCGCAGATTGAGCCACTGGTTGGATCAAATCCACAACCTTTCTCTGGCACGTAGGACGTGATTTAAAAGAAAATGTTTTACTACAGGTCCTGTTTGCCTTTAAGTAATGCAAGGCAGGATCGTGGAAAGGACAACCAATGTAACTTAATGCACATTGCACCTGCTGGTGGTATTTCAACCCATTGTTTCCCCTTCCTGCCTGTTAGCCTAATGTCAGAGCTCTGAACTAGTCTATGCACTGCCCTGTGCGGTAACCCAGCTGACCACACAGCGCCTTTATCAACATTTGTGATCGACCAAAAACAGTTTAGCTTTCTAATCGTGGAGTCTATTTTATCAAGCAAGTTGTAACTAACAGTGACCATTTTCAGCTTGTCAGTTTTGCCCATGGCTGGGAGTTACTGGGTTTGAAGCAGCGTCTTTTATTTCTGTATCGCCCTGCACTACCCGGCCTTATCTATTCCTTTCCCTTACAGCGGATGGCATTGCATTGGGTGCAGCAGCTTCCACATCACAGACAAGTGTACAGTTGATTGTATTTGTAGCTATTATGTTGCACAAAGTAAGTATCCGAATCTTGGATTTCCCATTCTTTCTTTACTGTATTCCACGTTTTAGGGTTTGAGATAAATTTTCAGTGATTGGATTTAACTGGACATTTTCCCCCTTTAGACGCTGGTACATAGTGGACTGGTAATTCAGAGGCCTGGCTTGAACAGTGGTGTAGTGACTATGTTACTGGACTTACCGGAGGCCTTGACTAATAATCCAGAGAGGGTGGTCAATTCCACCATGGGAAAGTAAGCTGTGAGGAAGACTCAAAGGATATAGACCGGTTAAGTGATTGGACAAGAAGGTGTTAGATGGTGTATAATGTGGGGAAGTATGAAGTTATCCACTTTGGTAGGAAGACTGGAAAGGCAGAATATTTTTTAAATGGCGAGAGACTAGTAAAAGTTGGTATTCGGAGGGATTTGGGTGTCCTTGTACACGAATCACAGAAAGTTAACATGCAGGTACAGCAAGCAATCAGGAAGGCAAATGGTATGTTAGCCTTTTGCAAGGGGCTTGGAGTACAACAGTAAGGAAGTCTTGCTGCAATTATATCGGGCTTTGGTGAAACCGCACCTGAAGTACTGTGTACAGTTTTGGTCTCCTCACCTAAGGAAGGATATACTTGCAATGAAGGTTCACTAGATTGATTCCTGGATTGAGAGGGCTGTCCTATGAGAGGAGATTGAGTAGACTAGCCCTATATTCCCTAGAGTTTAGAAGAATGAGAGGTGGTCTCATAACATATAAAATTCTTAGAGGGCATGACCGGGTAGATGCCGAGAGGCTGTTTCACTGGCTGGAGAGTCTTGAACTAGGGGTCACAGTCTCAGGATAAGGGATTGGCCATTTAGGACTGAGATGAGTCATTTCTTCACTGAGGGTTGTAAATCTTTGGAATTCTATACCCTAGAAGGCTGTGGATGCTCAGTCATTGAATATATTCAAGACAGAGATGGATAGATTTTTGGGCACCAAGGGAATCCAGGGATATGGGGATAGTGCAGGAAAGTGGAGTTGATGTAGAAGTTCAGCCATGATCTTATTAAATGGCGGAGCAGGCTTGAGGGGCTGTATGGCCTGCTCCTACTTCTGTGTTCTTATGTAAGTTTGTGAATGATAAATCAGTTTTAAAAGAAATAAATAAAAAAACAATTAAATAAATGGAATAATAAGCTAGTATCAGTAATGGTGACCATGAAGCTATCGGATTGTCGTAAAAACCCATCTGGTTCACTAATGTCCTTTAGGGAAGGAAGCCGGCTGTCCTTACCTGGTCTGGTCTATGAGACTCCAGAGCCACAGCGATGTGGTTGACTCTTAACTGTCCTCTGTAACGGCCTAGCAAGCCACTTAAACTGCTACAAAAACTATAATAAGAATAACACCGACCAGACCACCCGGCATCGACCTAGGCATCGGATTCGGACATGACAAAGGCACACCCAGCCCAGTCGACCCTGCAAAGTCCTCCTCACTGAAATCTGGAGGCTTGTGCCAAAATTGGGAGCGCTGTCCCACAGACTTGTCAAGTAACAGTCTGACATAGTTATACTCAAACGATCATACCTTTCAGCCAACGTCCCAGACTCTTCCATCACCATCCCTGGGTATGTCCTGTCCTACCGGCATGACAGACCCACCATAGGTGGTGGCACGTTAACTCTGTTTCTCTCTCCACGGATGTTGCCTGGCCTGCTGAGTTTTTCCAGCGTTTTCTGTTATTTTGGATTTCCAGCATCCACAGTATTTTGCTATCGTATAGGTGGTGGCACAGTGGTATATGGGAGGGAGGGAGTGGCCCTGGGAGTCCTCAACATTGACACCAAACCCCATGAAGTCTCATGGAATCAGGTCAAACATGGGCAAAGAAACCTCCTGCTGATTACCACCTACTGCCCTCCTTCAGCTGATGAATCAGTACGCCTCCATGTTGAATACCACTTGGAAGAAGCACTGAGTAGCAAGGGCACAGAATGTATTCTGGGTGGGGAGCTTCAATGTCCATCGCCAAGAGTGGCTCGGTAGCACCACTACTGACCGAGCTGGCCGAGTACTGAGGACATAGCTGCCAGACTGGGCCTGTGGTAGGTGGTGAGAGAACCAACACGAGGGAAAAGCCTACTTGACCTTATCCTCACCAATCTACCTGTCACAGATGCTTCTGTCCATGACAGTATTGGTAGGAGTGACCACCGCACAGTCCTTGTGGAGACAAAGTCCTGTCTTCACACTGAGGACACCCTCCATCGTGTTGTGTGGCACTACCACCGTGCTAAATGGGATAGATTCAGAACAGATCTAGCAGCTCAAAACTGGGCATCCATGAGGTGCTGTGGGCCATCAGCAGCAGCAGAATTGTATTCCACCACAATCTAACCTCATGGCCCGGCATATCCCTCACTCTACCATTACCATCAAGCCAGGGGACCAACCCTGGTTCAATGAAGAGATTAGAAGAACATGCCAGGAGCAGCACCAGGCGTACCTAAAAATTAGGTGCCAACCTGGTGAAGCTGCAACACGGTGCTAAACAGCGGAAGCCGCATGCTATAGACAGAGCTAAGCAATCCCACAACCAACGGATCAGGCCAAAGCTCTGCAGTCCTGCCACATCCAGCCATGAATGGTGGTGTACAATTAAACAACTAACTGGAGGAGGCTCCATGAGCATCCCCATCCTCAATGATGGCGGAGCCCAGCACATGAGTGCAAAAGACAAAGCTGAAGCATTTGCAACCATCTTCAGCCAGAAGTGCTGAGTGGATGATCCATCTCTGCCTCCTCCTCCTGAGGTCTCCACCATCACCGAGGCCAGTCTTCAGCCAATTCGATTCACTCCATGTGATATCAAGGAACTGCTGAGCACACTGGATACAGCAAAGGCTGTGGGCCCTGACAACATCCCGGCTGTGGTGCTAAAGACTTGTGCTCCAGAACTCGCCGCGCCACTACCCAAGCTGTTCCAGTACAGCTATAACACTGGCATCTACCCGACAAAGTGGAAAAATGCCCAGGTATGTCCTGTCCACAAAAAGCAGGACAAATCCAATCCGGCCAATTACTACCCCATTAGTTTACTCTCGATCATTAGCAACGAAATGGACGATGTCGGTGACAGTGCTATCAAGTGGCACTTATACACCAATTATCTGCTCACTGATGCTCAGTTTAGCTTCCACCAGGACCACACAGCTCAAGACCTCATTACAGTTTTAGTCCAAAAATGGACAAAAGAGCTGAATTTCAGAGGTGAAGTGAGAGTGACTGCCCTTGACATCAAGGCAGCATTTGACCAAGTGTGGCATCAAGGAGCCCTAGTAACTTTGAAGTCAAAGAGAATCGGGGAAAACTCTCCGCTGGCTGGAGTCATACCTAGCACAAAGGAAGATGGTTGTGGTTGTTGGAGGCCAATCATCTCAGCCCCAGGACATTGCTGCAGGAGTTCCTCAGGGCAGTGTCCTATGCCCAACCATCTTCAGCTGCTTCATCAATGACCTTCCCTTCATCATAAGGTCAGAAGTGGGGATGTTCACTGATGATTGCAGAGTGTTCAGTTCCATTCGCAACTCCTCAGGTAATGAAGCAGTCCGTGCCCGCATGCAGCAAGACCTGGACAACGTTCAGGCTTGGGCTGATAAGTGGCAAGTAACATTCACACCACACAAGTGCCAGGCAATGACCACCTCCCCTTGACATTCAACGACATTACCATTGTCTAATTCAACACCATCAATATCTTCGGGGTCACCATTGACCAGAAACTTAACCGGACCAGCCACATAAATACTGTGGCTACAAGAGCAGGTCAGAGGCTGGGTATTCTGTGGCGAGTATCTTCCCATCTGACTCCCCAAAGCCTTTCCACCATCCACAAGTCAGGAGTGTGATGGAATACTCTCCACTTGCCTGGATGAGTGCAGTTCCAACAATACTCAAGAAGCTCGCCACCATCCATGACAAAGCAGCCTGCTTGATTGGCACCCCATCCACCACCTTAAACAATCACTCCCTCCACCACCGGTGCAATGTGGCTGCAGTGTGTACCATCTACAAGATGTACTGCAGCAACTCGCCAACGCTTCTTCGACAGCAGCTCCCAAATCTGTGACCTCTACCACCTAGAAGGACGAGGGCAGCAGGCATATGGGAACACCACCACCTCCTAGTCACACATCATCCTAACTTGGAAATATATCGCCGTTCCTTCATCTCCACTGGGCCAAAATCCTGGAACACTCTACCTAACAGCACTGAGAGCACCTTCACCACACGGACTGCAGCAGTTCAAGAAGGCGGCTCACCACCACCACCTTCTGTGGCAACTATGGATGGGCTATAAATGCTGGTGTTGCCAGCGACACCCACGTCCCATGAAAGAATGCATTTTTTTAAATTAAAAAAAAATAAAACTTGAGGCCTGGACTGGTCATTCAGAGAACGGCTGTTCAAATCCCACAGTTTGAGAATTGGAATTCAGGTTTTAAAGAAAAGCAAAAAGAAAAGCTGGTATCAGTAAAAGTGACCATGAAACTGTCGGATTGTCATTAAAAACCCAACTGGTTCAATAATGTCCTCTCTGGAAGGAAACCTGCCGTCTTTACCCAGTCTGGCCTGTTCATGACGCCACAACCTTCTCGGGGCAACTAGGGATGGGCAGTAACCGCCGGCCTTGCCAACGATGGTATATTCTCCTATTATCCGTCTCTCAGTTTGTGAAACTATTAGAATGTTTTCCTGATATCAACAATGTTGTTTCTGCAGTGATGTTGAGACTGCACTCATGTCTGTGCATTTGTTTTGGCCCAATTCCTCGTTAATATACTTTATTCAACACAGCCTTGGCTCCGTGGTAGAACTCTCAGCTGGGTCAGAAGGTTGTGGGTTCAAGTCCCACTCCAGAGGTTTGAGCACAGAATTTTCAGTGCAGCAGTACATTGCTGAGGGAGTGCTGCACTGTCAGAGGGTGCCGTCTTTCGGATGAGACGTTAAACCCCTCGGAGGGACGTAAAAGATAACGGCAATATTTCGATGATGATCAGGGAGTTCTCCCCAATGTAACAAAGAAAGGTGCCGTTCCCATCGACTCCAGTACCGAAAGGGAAGTTAAATGGCAACTTGGGAGGAAACTACCCAAAGCAGTTTGTTCGGGGAATACTGTAGGAGAGGGCTCAGTAGAGATTTTGGCTTTCAACAATGGCAGTTTAAAAATAAATAGATTAAGCTGCCAGGTGTCTGGCCTGATCTGGAACCCCATCTCTCTAATGTTTCCAAGCCTTGGGTGCAGGAATATTCTGGTCAGTTGCTGATCTTTCTCTAGCGCCCTGTGTTGTCCTTGGTAAATTAATACCAGTCAAGAGCGTGTGAAGATGTGCACGTTCACGGTTTGCCGTGGCTCTTCAAAAGTACCTCATTGACTGTGAAGCGCTTCAGAACGTCCTGAGGTTGTGGGGGAAATCTCGTGATTCGAATAACCGTAAGCACCATGTGTTGGACTATTTAATTTTTCTTTATGTTCCTCTCCTCTGTTTTTAGGCTCCAGCTGCTTTTGGTCTGGTTTCTTTTCTCATGCACGCAGGGCTTGAAAGGAATCGAATCAGGAAACACCTACTGGTGTTTGCCTTGGCAGCACCGCTACTCTCCATGGTCACTTACCTAGGCCTGAGTAAGGTATGTAACATTAAATAATGACTGGTATTTATGCAGCACCTTGCCACATTAAAACCCCTCTAACACTGCGCTAAGAAATTACAGCGCGGCGACTGTTGTGTCGGCAGTATGCTGCAAACAATGAGGTGAATGGTCAGTTGATTTTTTTTAATATCATTTGAGAAGATATTGGTCAGGGCACCAGGAGCACTCCTTGCTCCTCTTCGAATAGTGCCATGGGACCTTTAACATCCACCTGAACAGGCAGGCAGGGCCTTGGTTTAACCTCTCATCCAAGAGTGGGCCATCTCTGACTCCCTCTGTACTGCACTGGAGATTTTGGCCTAGATGACGAGGTCAGACTTTGGTCTGATGCTGGGACATGTGAACCTGTGACTTCTGACCTAGAGGTGGAAATGCTGTCCAGTGAGCAAAGCCAACATATGTGGCAGTTGGCACAGTTTCAGGCACTAGTTACATGAAACCATTATCGTTGCATCATTCTATAAAGCAATAGCAGAGCAGGTAATGTAATTGAAGGAAGGGAGAGTTTCCACATCAGGCCATGCAATTCAAACATCAAACCATTACAAAAAAATGATAACACATGATGTTTGTGTGTTTTCAGTTTTTGAAATGGTGAGTCCTCCTGATGTAACCGGAGAGCACTGACCTTGAGGGCTTACTGACCTGATGGTGCAAGGGAGCTGAGTCAATATAATCTCATTTTCACCAATGCTGGGAGCTTTGGCTGTGTCTGCTAATTCAGTCCCCTAGTAGTATTGTGCTCGGCAACGCCTTGAAGCTATTCCCCTATAATCCGTACTCTAATTCTGCCCTCCTCCAACTCTTGCTGGGGTACAGCTTCATGGGCTCCACAGACTGGAAGGACTCTTCAACCACAGAGCCACCACAGCCAAGCCCAATCCTGCCCTCACCTAATGGCTATACATATACTTTCCAGCAGGGATACAAGAGAAAGCACCTTGTGCCCCACCTCAGGAAATTTCTAACCACTTTATACCCAATGGATTACTTTTTTGAAGTGCAGTCACTGTTGTAGCATAGGCAAACATGGCAGCCAATTTCCACACATACCCAGTGAATGACCAGTTAATCTGTTTATTTGGTGCTGATGGTTGAGGGAGGAACATTGACCTGCGCAACAGGAGAACTCCCGTGCTTTGCTGTGAATTACACCATTGGATCTCTTACGCCCACCTGATTATGTAAACAGGGCCTCGGTTTAACGTCTCATCCGAATGATGGCATCTCCAACAGTGCAGCGCTCCCTCAGTACTGCACTGAAGTGAGAGGTTAGATTATGTGCTCAAGTGAAAATGTCAGTAACTGAGCCTAGCTGACTTCATTCTGGATGGAGTCACTAGATGGCGATCAGGAGATGGAATCTACGCTGATTATTTTCTCTCACTTATAGGATTAGGAGACCACCATTCAGCCCCTTGAGCCTGTTCCGCCATTTAGTTAGATCGTGGCTGATCTGTATCTTAACTCGATTTAGCCGCCTTGGTTCCATATCCCTCAATACCCTCACCCAACAAAATCTCAGTTTTGAAATTGTCAATTGACCCCCAGCCTCAACAGTTTTTTGAGGGAGAGAGTTCCAGATTTCCACAACCCTTTGTGTGAAGTAGTGTTTCCTGACATCACCCCTGGACAGCCTCACTCTAATTTTAAGGTTATGGCCCCTTGTTCTGGACTCTCCCACCAGAGGAAATAGTTTAATCATTTAATCATCTTAAAAACTTCAATTAGATCACCACTTAATCTTGTATGTTCAAGGGAATACAAGCCTAGTCTGTGCAACCTGTCCTCATAATTTAACCCTTTTAGTCCCGGTATCATTTTGGTGAATCTGCGCTGCACCCCCTGCAAGGCCAGTATATCCTTCCTGAGGTGCGGTGCCCAGAACTGAACACAGTTACTCCAGTTGGGGTCTAACCAGAGCTCTGTATAACTGGAACATAACTTCCACCCTTTGTATTCCAGCCCTCTTAAGATGAAGGCCAACATTCCATTAGCCTATTTAATCATTTTTTGTAACACTAGCTTTTAGTGATTGAACTGTTTAAAAAGAAAATGAAAATGGTAAATCCAAAAGGCACCTCAATTTAATTTTAAATAACAGAAAATGCTGGAAATACTCAGCAGGTCAGGCAGCATCGAGGAGAGAGAAACAGCGTTAACGTTTCAGGTACGTTTCAGGTCGAGGACCCTTTGTCAGAACAATTTAATTTTAGTTCTCTAACTGTTATTTTTAAAGTGCCCTGATATTAAGACTTTTATTTTTTTTTAAAACAAGTGTATTCTGATGGTGAGATTCACACTTCCTCAGTGTGGATGAATCCCCAGGGCTTTCAGGCAGGTTATCAATGTTAGAAAAACCAGCAGGAAATGGCTGCTTTTGTCCTCTCTTATTTTTATACTTTTGACACTTTGAAGTGTGTGATGGATGAAAACTAGACAAAAACTATTTTTTATATAACCAATGTATTTGTAGGAAATTCTGCTTTCTGCTATTTTAAAATACCTGGGCTAAGGCCTTTGCTAAAATAGCAGAGAAAGGAGTTTCATTCATTGCTAATATTGCACAGCACAATTTCAACCCGATAGAATTCTTTAAATCAGTGAGCGGGGTTTGAATAACCCGGATAATAGTTTGCAGCTGGATTTGACCCTGTGCAGTTATGTGATCTGATAGAAAATGCTAACATAGCCAGCAGTAACAGACACCATTGAACATTAAAGCAGGTTAATTGGTCATTTATCTCATTGCTGTTTGTGGGAGCTTGCTGTGTGCAAATTGGCTGCCGCATTTCCTACAGTACTTCATTGGCTGTAAAGTGCTTTGGGATGTCCTGAGATCGTGAAAGGCGCTATCGAATTGCAAGTTCTTTCTTTTCAATGTCAGCAGGAATATGCTTTTGTTTCCCACTTCCAAGTGAGATTGCTGATTTAATTACATTAAGTAAGAGGCGGTTTTACACTTGGAAACTGGATTGAGACTGTCCCTCTCCATTCACATGAGAGAATGGTCTGCTATTTCATCCCATCAGTGCGGGCTGAATTTGAACAACTAATTTTAAAAACAAAATCTCACTTTGACTGACTTAATACTTGATATGGTTTTGAGAATTGAAGACTATTGAACTGTTTATTGCACTCCCAGGAGAGTATCTGCTGAATCATTGCTGTGTGTTTTCTTCTCTTCCATGTCTTGTCTTCTGATTGTAGAGCAGTAAAGAAGCGCTTTCGGAAGTGAATGCCACTGGAATCGCCATGCTGTTCTCAGCAGGAACTTTCCTGTACGTAGCCACCGTGCACGTGCTCCCGGAGGTGGGAGGCACTGGCCACAGTCACAAGGCCGAGTCCGGTGGGAAGGGACTCAGTCGACTCGAGGTTTGCACCCTCGTCCTGGGCTGCTTGATCCCATTGGTCCTCTCGGTGGGTCACCAGCATTAACCAGCAGCGGAGCAAGCAGGAGTGCGGATAATAAGGGTCTGCCAGAGGTCACATATCGGCAGAGCGGGATCGTTGCGGGTTGGGTTCCCCCCCCCCCACCTCAGTCTTTACCGTGAAATTCCGAATGTAATGGGATTGAAAATATAAATTAAATTTGGCCAGGTTGTAAATAGGAAGTTGGGAAGAATTCTAGCAGCATAGCCATTTTAAAAAGGTAACTGAGTTTTGTCTTTTGCATCGACGAAACCAGAATTCTCCTCTTTTCCCCCTTGTTCCGACCAAACTTTAACCAAGCAATGTCTCGGTACAAAAGACGCAATTCAGCCACTTAATAAATTAACAAAGAACTTGGGGTACGTTAGAGATAATCCGGGGCATTAATCGAGCCAAGGGAATTAACACTGGGTTCGTTACGCAGTATGCGAAATATAATTTTTACTGGATTTTATTCATGTGTACAGTCTTCACATTCAGCTACAGTCTTAAAGAGTTTGTTAGCCCGTGAGTTTGGTGCCTGCCCATTCAGTGTCTGTGTGTTTAATTGATAGGATTTTGACAGGTTCATGTATTTGGGGAGGGATTTTTTGTTTAAAAGTGCTTTGTTAATGTACATGGGGAAAGGAAATAAAAATAAACCGTCTGAATCTTCGGTTTTAATGGTTAAACATATCCCAGTCGGTGAGGGGGTGGGGAAAGAGAAGGTACAGGTGGGGGGAGGAGGGTAAAAGTGGGGATGGGAGGGTTAACGCCTGGGTGCGGGAGGGGTGTGGGGTGGGTAACACCGGGGGGGGGGGGGGGGGTAATGGTGGGGTGCGAGGGAGGAGGATAACATGGGGGGGGAGGAGGTAACAGTCGGGAAAGGTTTCCGAGATCCATGGAAATAAAAGTGTGAAGAATGAAATGCCATTGGTGTGACTGTGCTGACTTGTGAATATTCATTGTTCTGAACCGTGTTTTATTGCTTCAGTTGTTTTATGTAAACTGAAATCATTCCATGGATGACTGCCTTACTTTTCCAACTCTCTTTGTGCACAATTAACAGATCTTGCAGTTTTTTTTTTTGTTTTTAAGATAAATATCTATAAATAAATTTTTAATAAGTGGCCATTCTTTTAGTTTTATATAACTTTTCTTTCATCCCATCTCTTGCATCATGTAAACACTTGGACAAGAAAATGTGGTTGCAGAGCTGATAAAATTGTACATGCATCCTTTATCAATAGAAGGGGTTTATATCCCCGATCCCTTTTAGAATCTTCAAATCTCACAGCACAGAAAGAGGCCATTCGGCCCATCGTGCCAGTGCCGGCTCTTTGAAAGAGCTATCCAGTTAGTCCCACTCTCCTGCTCTTTTCCCATAACCCTGTAAATTTTCTTCTCCAAGTATTTATCCAATTCCCTTTTGAAAGTTACTATTGAATCTGCTTCCACTGCCCTTTCAGGCAGTGAATTCCAAATCATCATAACTTGCTAATCCCCCGCCCGCCTCCTCCAAATACTCCTCTGTTCACACTTTACATAAAGTAGTGAAGAGCTGGCTTCATCTGCAGTTGTCCCTTCAACAGTAGCCAAATGCCCCATCGACTAGGACATAATTTCTGCCCGGCTTCCTTATCCGAATGCATACATGCCAACCTATACACCTAGCAAAAGGCAACCAACGGTGCTTTAAAAAGCCAGTGACAACTCCAACGACCCTGAAATGCGGAAACAAGAATTTACACAGGCTTTGTAACTTAAAACAATAGGTGTGCATGATATTCCTTCACTTGTTTTGGAGAGGACACAAAACATAGGTACATAAAAGCCTATAGGGGAAATCCAAATGCTGGTGGTGCATTTCTGGGGCGTGGGGTGATTACTGGGCATGTTGCCTTTAAAGTCTTGAATTTTTAAACTAAAAATGATGTATTCTGGTTCATTTTAAGCACTATTATACTGCACAATTGGTATTTTTTACCTTTTTGTTAGAGCATAAGAAATAGGAGCAGGAGTAGGCCATACAGCACCTTGAGCCTGCTCTGCTATTCAATAAGATCATGCTGATCTACATCAACACTTTCCCGCTCTATCCCCATAGCCCTTGATTCCCTTAGTGTCCAAAAATCTATTGATGTCCGTCTTGAATATACTCACTGACTGAGCATCCACATCCCCCTGGGGTACAGAATTCCACAGATTCACAACCCACTGACTGAAGAAATTTCTCCTCATCTCAGTCCTAGATGGCCGATCCCTTATCCTGAGACTTTGACCCCTAGTTCTAGACTCTCCAGGTAGGGGAAACAGCCTCTGTTAAACCTTTTAAGAATTTTATGCATTTCAATGAGATCACACCTCATTCTTCTAAACTCCAGAAGTATATCCTTAGGATTAAATATCTAAGTGATGTCTGTATTTCAGTACACCAACCAGACATTCACTTACCCCAAAGGTTACCCCACAGTCGCACTTCCACATCCAATCCCCATCCAACTCCCCACCCTTTTACACACAAGACTGTACCCCATCCAACTCTCACTCTCACTCTCTCACACTGTACCCCATCCAACTCGCCCTCCTTTCACACAGACATTGTACCTCGTCCAACTCCCCACCCCCCCTCTCATTCACTGAACCCCATTCAACTCCCCACCCTTTCACACACTACCCCATTCAACTCCCCACCCTTTCACACACTACCCCATTCAACTCCCCACCCTTTCACACACTACCCCATTCAACTCTCCACCCTTTCACACACTACCCCATTCAACTCCCCACCCTTTCACACACGAACATAAGAAATGTGAAGGAATCAGTCTAGTGAACCTTCGTTGCACTCCCTCTAAGGCAAGTATATCCTTCCTTGGGTAAGGAGACCAAATCTGTACACAGTACTCCAGATGTGGTCTCACCAAGGCCCTATATAATTGCCGTAAGACTTCTTTACTCTTGTACTCCAATTCCTTTGTAATAAAGGCTAACATACCATTTGCTTTCCTAATTGCTTGCTGTACTTGCATATTAACTTTGTGATTCGTGTACAAGGACACCCAGGTCCCTCTGAACACCAACATTTCGCATTCTTTCACTTTATAAAAAAAAAAAAATGTTTTTTTATTTTTCCTACCAAAGTGGGTAACTTCACATTTCCCCACATTATATTCTATCTGCCACCTTCTTGTCCACTCACTTAACCTGCCTATATCTCTTTGCATCCTAGCAGCTTATTTTCCCACCTAGCTTTGTATCAGCAACTTGGATTCATTACACTCGGTCCCCTCATCTAAGTCATTGATCTAGATTGTGAATAGCTCAGGCCCAAGCACTGATCCTTGCGGTACCCCACTATTTACAGCCTGCCAATCTGAAAATGACCCATTTATTCCTACTCTCTGGTTTCTGTACGTTAACCAATCCTCAATCCATGCTAGTATATTACCCCCAATCCCAGGAGCCCTAATTTTGTGTAATAACCTTTTATGTGGAACCTTATCGAATGCTTTTTGAAAATCCAAATATATTACATCCACTGGGTCCCCCTTATCTGCCCTGCTAGTTACAACCTCAAAAAAACTCAACAGATTTGTCAAACACTATTTCCCTTTCGTAAATCCGTGTTGACTCTGCCCAATCATATGATTTTCTAAGTGCCCTGTTACCACGTCCTTAATAATAGATTCACACAGACACTCTACCCCATCCAACTACTCACCCTTTCACACAGACTCTCTCTTCAAAATTTGCAGTTCATGTCCCGTCCATCTCTTCTGAGCAGTTTAAAAACAGAGAGCCAGAGCGGAGAACAGTTTAGAAAGAGCGAGAGCCAGAGCAGAGATGTGGTAGCAGCTAAAGCAACCCCGTGGCAGAGTAACAATTCCAGAGAAAAATCTTGAAGTGACATCATAATCGGCAGCAGATCCAGAGGAAATTGAGCTGAGTATTTAATCTATATACACTCTTTTTAACCCAACTATAAATAAAAAGTTCAATAGATATTCTGAATAATTAATAACTAATATAAACTTAGTTTAAGAAGAGCTGGCAGTGAATCCAATGAAGGGGGAAATCTGGAAAAAGTGACGTCATGGAGAGCACGGAGGAGGAGCTCTGAGGGTGTGTAAAAAGCAAGTAATTCATTTTTTAACTAAAGCTGTCTACCTAATTTTAATATAAATAAAACAAGGTTAGTTAGTGATGGCAGTGCAGGAAGTGTGCCTCAAATGCAGCATGTGGGAGTTTGTGGAGAGCATCGCGAGCCTGGACAACCACGTCTGCAGTAAGTGCCTGCATCTCGAAGTTCAGCTCAGAGTTGTTGAGCTGGAGTCAGGTGCAGACATTGCGGGGCATCAGGGATGGGGAGAGTTACCTGGACACTTTGATCCAGGAGGTAGTCACACCCCTTAGGTTAGGTCGTGATTAGGGACAGGAGGGTATGACTGCGAGTCAGGCAGGTAAGCAGTGCTGGAGGAACCTTAGCCTTTGCCCTTATCCAACAGGTATGAGGTTCTTGCTGCCTGTGTGGATGAGGGCAAAGTCTACAAGGTGGATGAGCAAACTGGCCATGGCACTGTGGTACAGGAGGCTATTCAAGTGGCAGGAGTGAAAAGGAATGTGGTGGTGGTAGGGGACAGTATAGTCAGGGGATAGATACTGTTCTCTGCAGCTGTGACCGGGAGTTCTGAAGGTTGTGTTGCCTGCCCGGTGCTAGGGTTAAGGACATCTCGTGGCTGGAGAAGAATTTGGAGTGTGAGGGGGAGGATCCAGTTGTGGTCCATGTAGGAACCAACGACATAGAACAAGGAATGAGGTTCTGCTGGGAGAGTTTGAGGAGCTAGGGTTGAAATTAAAACGCAGAACCTCACAGGTAATAATCTCTGGATTGTTACCTGAGCCATGCGCAAATTGGCACAGGGACAAACCAATTAGAAGGTTAAATGAGTGGCTGAAAGAATGATGTGGGAGAAAGGGGTTCCGATTTATGGGGCACTGGCAGCAGAAAGAGGGAGCTGTTCAATTGGGACGGGCTCCACTTAGGACCAGTGCCCTGGCGAATCGAATAACTAGGGCGGTAGATAGGGCTTTAAACTAATGAATGGGGGGGGTGGGGGGAGGATTCAGGAAAGGGTAAATTCAAAAGCAGTAAGAGAAATATCAAAGCTATAGAGCAGAGTGGCGATTTGGGTAAAAATAAGCATCGTGGGTCAGGAAGGGACAGAGAAATTAGCAAAGGTATTAAGGCATTAGAGACTAAGGTGACATAAGGGGAAGAATAGGAAAAAAGCTAAAGGCACTATATCTGCACGAAGCATTCGCAACAAAATAGATGAATTAATAGCACAGATAGAAATAAATGGGTTTGATCTAATAGCCATCGCAGAGACGTGGTTGCAGAGTGACCAAGGTTGGGAACTAAATATTCCAGGATACTTCTCTTTTAGAAGAGATGGGCAGAATGGAAAAGGAGGGCATAGTCCTGATAATAAAGGATGGGATAAAGACAGTCGAGAGAATGGATTGTAGCTCGGAAAATCAAGATGTAGAATCAGTTAGGGTGGAGCTAAGAAACAACAAGGGGCAGAAAACACTGGTGGGAGTAGTTTATAGGTCCCCAACAATAGTAGTGTTGGGCAGAGTATAAATCAGGAAATTAGAGGTGCATGTAACCAGGGTAATGCAGTAATCATGGAGGGCTTTAATCTTACAGACTGGGCAAACCAAATTTGCAGTAATTGTGTGGAGGACGAGTTTGTGGAATGTATTCAAGATCGTTTTCTAGATCAGTATGTCGAGGAACCAACTAGAGGACAGGCTATTTTAGATCTAGTATTAGTTACAATGAGAAAGGGTTAATTAATAACCTATTGCGTTTGAGTGATTTAGTTATGTCCAAAACTAGGGTCATAAATCTGAACAAAGCATATTACATAGGTCTGATGGCTAACGTAGATTGGGGAACTAGATTAAAAGATATGACGGTAGATAAGCAATGGCAAACATTTAAAGAATTAGTTCATAATTCGCAACGAATATACATTTCCCTAAGGAATAAAAACCCCATGAGAAAAGCGGTCCAACCGTGGCTAACAAGAGAAATTGAAGATGGTATTAGATTAAAGGAAGAGGCTTATAATGTTGCCAAAAAGAGTAGTAAGCCTGAGGATTGGGAGGATTTTAGAATTCAGCAAAGACCAAGAAATTGATGGAGAGAAAATAGAACGAGAGTAAACTAGCAAGAGAAATAAAAACAGATTGTAAAAGCTTTTATAGCTATGTAAAAAGGAAGAGATTAGCGCAAGTAAACATGGGTCCCTTAGAGGCAGAGATAGGAGAAATTATAATGGAGAGTAAGAAAATGGCAGAGACATTAAACAAATACTTGGTATCTGTCTTCATGGTAGAAGACACAAAAAATGTTCCAGAAATAGTGGGGAACCAAGTGTGTAGCGCGAATGAGCAACTTAAAGAAATTAGTATTAGTAAAAAAAAATAGTACTGGAGAAATTAATGGAACTAGAAGTCGACAAATCCCCTGCCACCTGATGGCCTACTTCCTAGGGTTTTCAAAAAGGTGGCTACAGATATATAGTGGATGCGTCGGTTTTGATCTTCCAGAATTCCCTAGATTCTGGAATGGTCCCCGTGGATTGGAAGGTAGCAAACGTAACCCTGCTATTCAAGAAAGGAGGGAGAGAGAAAACCGGGAACTTTAGGCCAGTTAGCCTGACATAAGTGGTAGGGAAAATGCTAGAATCTATTATTAGGGACGTGGTAACAGGACACTTAGAAAATCATAATATGATTGGGCAGAGTCAACACTGATTTATGAAAGGGAAATCGTGCTTGACAAATCTGTTCATTTTTTGAGGTTGTAACTAGCAGGGTAGATAAGGGGGAACCATTGGGGGGGGGGGAAAGCATTTGATAAAGTGTCACACGAGATTATTACACAAAATTGGGGCTCATGGGATTGGGGTAATATATTAGCATGGATTGAGAATTGGTTAACAGACAGAAAAGAGAGTAGGAATAAATGGGTCATTTTCGGGTTGCCAAGCTGTAACTAGTGGGGTACCACAAGGATCAATGCTTGGGCCTCAGCTATTTGCAATCTGTATTAACAACTTAGATGAGGGGACTGAGTGTACTGTGTCCAAGTTTGCGGACGATACAAAGTTAGATAGGAAAATAAGCTGTGAGGATGACGCAGAGGCTTCAAGGGGATAGAGACAGGTTAAGCGAGTGGACAAGAACATGGCAGATGGAATATAATGTGGAGAAGTGTGACATCCACTTTGGTAGGGAAAATAGAAAAGCAGAATATTTTTTAAATGGTGAGAGACTGGGAAATGTTGGTATTCAGAGAGGCCAGGGTGTCCTTGTACACTAATCACAGAAAGTCAACATGCAGGTTCAGCAAGCAATTAGGAAAGCAAATGGTATGTTATACTTCAATCCCTTTATAATAAAGGTCAAGAATAGGTAAGTCTTACTACAGTTATTTAGGGCCTTGGTGAGACCACACCTGAAATACTGTGTACAGTTTTGGTCTCCTTGCCTAAGGAATGATATACTTGCCTCAGAGGGAGTGCAACATAGGTTTACTGGACTGATTCCTGGAATGTAGGGATTGTCCTATGAGGAGAGATTGAGGAGACTAGGCCTATATTCCCTAGAGTTTAGAAAAATGAGAGGTGATCTCATTGAAACATACAAAATTCTCACACGGCTTGACAGGGTAGATACTGGAAGGATGTTTCCCCTGGCTGGGGAGTCTAGAACCAGGGGTCACAGTCTCCGAATAAGGGGTCGGCCATTTAGGACTGAGATGAGGAGAAATCTCTTCACTCAAAGGGTTGTGAATCTTTAGAATTCTCTACCCCAGAGGGCTGTGGAGGCTCAGTCGTTGAGTATATTCAAGACAGAGATCGATAGATTTTTGGATACTAAGGGATATGGGGATAGTGCGGGGTGGTGGAGTTGAGGTAGAAGATCAGCCATGATCTTATTGAATGGCGGAGCAGGCTTGAAGGGCCGAATTCCCTACTCCTGCTCCTATTTCTTATGTAATTCAACCTGGCGCTCGTCTCTTCCTCCAACCCAGCTAAACTGGGACTCTTCCCATCCCCCACTCCTCAGAATTAATGCTCCCTCACCCTCCTCCAGCACGATTTCCAGCTTCTCTCTCATTCTCTTTCTCCGCCCCCCACCTTACCCCCCCCCCCTCAACAAAAGTTTTGATGTCTTTCACTCCCATTCTTTGCCATCCATTTCCCTCATTCCGCCTTTCCTCTCCCTCATTGCCATCTATGCCCCCTTTCATTGCCCTGCGACCTGCTCCTACCTGAGTTCATTGGTTAATGACCTGGGATAGGTCCTCTCCCTCCCATTCCTGCCTACGACATACGGAGGCTGGGATCCTGGCCGTTAGTGCTAGGAGCATTTCGGAGAGGGGATGGGGATCTGTTCTGGCACATTTGCTGAAGGGAGGAGAGCGACTGCCTGTTCTGATTTATGTCAGAAAATGCTGGGACTTCCCTCCCTAAACCTCTCTACCTCCCTCTCCTTTTAAGACGGTCCTTAAAACCTACCCCATTAACCAAGGTTTTGGGTCACATGTCCTAATAGCTCCTTTATGGCTCGGTGTCAATTTGTACCTGATTACGCTCCTGTGAAGTGCCTTGAGGCCTTTTACTAAGTCAAAGGCACCATATAAATGCAAGTAGTTGTTAAGTCTGCGAGACCCCCAAAACATTGGTCGTCGTGTGAAATGCTAACGATTGGCATGTATAAGAAGCTCTCTGGATCAACTTCCAGCATCGAGAAGGCATTTTCCAAAATTTCTTCCACATTGAGGGCGACCCCACTGCTGAATGGATAGGCATCACCAGCCCTGCTGTCTGAGGTTGAATCGCTATCTAAGACCCCACTTGAACACAGTCTACTTTCAGTCCCTTTGTAATCCAGCCTGGTTGAAGTTATGCAAATGAATGCATCCTGCAGGACTAGCTTGGTAAGAGTACTGTACTGGGTTTTGCTTACTCCGTGGGTGAATGGACTGAGTTGTATGAAGACCCTACCAGATCAGTGATCTTTATTTTTACTGTATTCATGCCTGGATTAAATGCACCAACGGGTAGAGTGGGATCTCTGAGGCTTCTCGTCAAAGCTGGTCGCTGGGACATGTGAAAGAGCAGCCAGTAGATGGCGCCTCAGTGGAAGATGAAATCTGTCCCACATTCTGTGGTGCAGCTTCGGTGTTTCTGCAAGGCTCCTCTAATTGACCCCCTTTTAATGTAACGTTTCCCACATTACACCAGTGACTACACTTCAAAAGTACTTCATTGGCTGTAAAGCGGTTTGGGACGTCAGGTCATGAAAGGTGCGATATAAATGCATTTTCTCTCTTTTTTCTTTAATAAAAGTCTTCCTTGCAGCTCCACGGGGACATCTCCAGTGCTGCAGGCAGTGTGTCTCTCTGGTTGGCCTGCTAAGCACTATACATACCTGGCCACTATTTATCCCTCGACCAACATCACTAAAACAGGATTATCTGGTCATTATCACATTGCTGTTTGCGGGAGCTTGCTGTGCACAAATCGGCTGCCGCGATCTCTACATTATAACAGAGGCTGAACTTCAAAATTACTTTATTGGCTATAAAGCGCTTTGGGACAGCCTGAGGTCGCCAAAGGCACTATATAAATACAAGTCTTTCTTTATAAACATCACAGTAAGACATGTCCACCCTCCATAATGACACGTGGACATGTCTTACTGTGATGTTTATCCGCCCCTTCACGGCGGGTGCTGAATGTATTCTACATTAATTAACACAATCCAGTGGTCAAGAAATTACAACTAGTGTTGAGCAATTTGGTCTAAAGTGGGGGAGTTAAAAATATGTTCCAGACCAGTCCAGTTCCTGTTGTATCCCAGAAACATGATCGATAACTGCTAACAACTGTGCAGTCCCACAAACACTCGGTGTTAAACTGAGATGACCTTGCTGACCGAAATTCTGATTCCCTATAATCTATCGAACCTGCCACAGTTAACGTTGGATTGAACGAGCACTGCTGACAACATCCTCCATCACACTGCACCCTCATTCTTTCAAGGTGACTTCTATTCTTTACACACTGGTATCTACCCGTTCAACTGCTTCTGATGTTGCTCTGAGGTTC
Source organism: Squalus acanthias (assembly GCA_030390025.1). Classification (NCBI taxonomy): domain Eukaryota; kingdom Metazoa; phylum Chordata; class Chondrichthyes; order Squaliformes; family Squalidae; genus Squalus; species Squalus acanthias. The sequence goes on along the minus strand of CM059425.1, from coordinate 97,036,935 downwards.
TTTAACGTGCGAAGATCTTGCAAGTTATCAACAAGTAGGTAAGATTCTGTGCGCTTAAACTCTTACAGTGACTGCTTATAACAGGGAGTGGGATATGGCAGCCATGGTCATTATCTGAATCTGATAGAGTCCTTGCTGCTTGTGCCAGAGGTGAAGAATAGTTATCTGGTAATCTGACCCCTGGATGTTTAATCTATTGTAAAGTAAAGCTTTCAAGTGGACATCTTTGTTATGTAACACACATTTCCAATGTGGTGTAAAGTTTAAGAGTGCGGAGCGCGGTTGCATTTTTTCTTCACTGTTCTTGATGTCCTTCTGTATGTATTGTTCCCAGTGTATTGGGTAGGAGGGAGCGTGTCACCCAGCCTCTTATTGGGGATTCGTACAAATGGTCCATGGTTTACACCGTTACTTCTGTTCTTTTTCATCACTCTCCTGTGGCTTCTACTCTGCTGCTTGCGACAGTGGACTAGCCAATATTGCAAGCTGTTGCATTGGGAATTGGAATAAATCAATCTGACCGAGTGAGTTGGACTGTCAGCAGAACTGTTGATCTGTGGGTCAGGGTAGAAATCAGCCAGGGCTCCTGCTCCTAACTGCTATTGGCTACTTTATAGGTTAGCAGTGGGATGATCCTCAGATAAATCTTACTGCACAATTTAAACTGCTCATTGTAGTTCAGGTAGTGGAAACTGTCTCCAGATTATTGTTGTATTTGGAGTGTAGTCCATTCCAGGCTGTCAGAACAGGAAGAGGAGCCATAAGGATGGCTGAAATAACAACAGAAAACGCTGGAAAAACTCAGCAGGCCAGGCAGCATCCGTGGAGAGAGAAAGAGAGTTAACGTTTCAGGTCGATGACCTTTCGTCAGAACTGTGAAGAGCCGGAAATCAAATAGATTTAAGGCCAGAGTAAAGCTGGGAAAAGGGGGAGGGGATAAAAGAACAAAGGGGGAGATGAAGAGACATTAAGAGATATGCAAGGCTAGAGGTGGTGTTAATGTGACAGATTAAGGCTGAAAGAAGTGAAATCCACTGGCAGAATGAAGGACAGCTGCCAGCTTCTAGGAGGAAAAAAAAAGGTGGGGGGGGGCAAATAAAAGGGTGGAAAAAACATAAGGATGGCTGGTTGGTTGGTGTGGGACACGGTCGTGCAACAGAAATCGCTGACTAGCTACAGGTGTTGGTACGACGACCCCGTTTTAGCCACATGCACTAATTTCAGTAGAAAACTCCTGACACACAATCCAGGTAAATGTACTGCACGTGTGTATATTTACTTAACAAACATCTCCCAGCATTCCGTGACCAAGGAAGTAAAGCAGCCACACCCACCAATAAACACTCGCACACTCTGCTTGTCATCTTACCATTTTGGCAATAAACGCACAAAGGTTAAAGTTCACATGCACCCGCCGTGCGAATAGGAGGATTGAGAGCACGTGACCGAAGACTTTTTTTAAATTTACTAATCGGAAATGCAATTGTCCACATCTGCATTCCAAATTAGCCACATGTGGCGGGTTGCGAACGTCTGAGACAACACTGCTGTAGGCGATGGAACTACCCAGTGCTGCAGTTGGGTTAGAGCAGAGTTTGGTTTGCTCAGCCTGTGGTGTGAGACACTTGGGATTGTTTGCTACTCCCAGTGAATGATAAAAACAGTCCTTAAATCCTCAGCAGTGATGGCCCTCACTGCCATGCCCAAAGTGCACAGTCGGGTAGCACAGGATTCACTTCCAAATCACTGGATTACATTGTGTGAGCCTGCTCTTCTGTTGCGTCACTGGGAGCAAGATAAAAATGATGGCATATTACAAAATAACAGATCGGATTGTACTCTGAGGGTGTGGCACATCTTGGGCTAGAGGAAAGGTTGGAACTCGCCTTCGACGTTGCTGTTTTCGTGTAATGTAGCCTTCTCCAGCCCATGTGTGTCTGAAATGTAGCACACTCACAATCTACGTGTTACAGATGTCATTCTTCTTTGGCTTTCGTATTCATTTTCAAAAAAAAAGGTGGTGAGGTAATTGTGCACCATTTGCAAAGCAGGAATGTGGTAACACAGTTGTTGATCAAAAGGATTAAATGGGGCCTCGTGCCACAGCCTGCAGATCTGAAGCTACTAATCAACCAAACCTGCTCTAACCAAGTCAGAGAGTCGAGCACAAGAAGCATCATAAAAGCAGAGGAGTTCTCCCTGGTGTCCTGGCCAACATTTATCCCTCAACCAACATTACTAAAACACTGCTGTCGGATTGTCGTAAAAAACCAACTGCTTCACTCATATCCTTTAGGGAAGGAAGCCTGCCGTCCTTACCCGGTCTGGCCTATCTGTGACTCCAGTCCCACACCAACGTGGTCACTCTCCTCTGTGCTGTGGGTCCACATTGTCCCAACACTGGACAGACTGCCATCTGAAGGGGCCTATCAAGCCCCTCAGTCATATCAAACCACTACCAGCGGTTCAAGAAGAAGGCCCACCACCACCTTCTCAGGGCAGCTGATGGCGGGCAATAAATGCCAGCCTTGCCAGCAATGCCCCCATCCCGAGAATGCTAGCAATGCTGGAGGTCCCTTTATTCTGCCAAATGCTTTGGGGCATTCATTCACGATATTCTTTGCTGTCTGTATATGTTGCATTTTGCTGCTTCTCTTGTCCAGCAGGTGGTGTACCAGTTTACCTTGTCTTGCCTTGAGCATCTCTTAATGTCTCTACTTACCATAGTTATTCCTCCCCCCAGCCTCCCCCTTGCTTTTTTATCTGTTTCATTTCCTGCTTTTTTCTCAGTTCTGACGAAGGGTTTCGACCTGAAATGTTAACTCTGTTTCTCTCTCCACGGATGTTGCCTCGCCTGCTGAGTTTTTCCAGCACTTTCTGTTGTTGTACCAGTTTACCTCTTTCCCTCACTAGGCCTTCCCCACAAAAGGTACTGCCTGCAGGGCTAAAAAAATCAATAAAATCTGGTGTAGCCACTCATCGTTCAGCACCCCCTTCCACTCAAGAGAAACAAGGCTTTAGGCAGTCATTGCATAAATGCTGCAACATGTGTGTTGGGACCGTGTGGACCCACAGCACAGAGAAGAGCGACCACAGTCTGTCCAGTGATGGGACCGTGTGGACCCACAGCACAGAGGAGAGCGACCACAGTCTGTCCAGTGTTGGGACCGTGTGGACCCACAGCACAGAGGAGAGCGACCACAGTCTGTCCAGTGATGGGACCGTGTGGACCCACAGCACAGAGGAGAGCGACCACAGTCTGTCCAGTGATGGGACCGTGTGGACCCACAGCACAGAGGAGAGCGACCACAGTCTGTCCAGTGATGGGACCGTGTGGACCCACAGCACAGAGAAGAGCGACCACAGTCTGTCCAGTGATGGGACCGTGTGGACCCACAGCACAGAGGAGAGCGACCACAGTCTGTCCAGTGATGGGACCGTGTGGACCCACAGCACAGAGGAGAGCGACCACAGTCTGTCCAGTGTTGGGACCGTGTGGACCCACAGCACAGAGGAGAGCGACCACAGTCTGTCCAGTGATGGGACCGTGTGGACCCACAGCACAGAGGAGAGCGACCACAGTCTGTCCAGTGTTGGGACCGTGTGGACCCACAGCACAGAGGAGAGCGACCACAGTCTGTCCAGTGATGGGACCGTGTGGACCCACAGCACAGAGGAGAGCGACCACAGTCTGTCCAGTGATGGGACCGTGTGGACCCACAGCACAGAGAAGAGCGACCACAGTCTGTCCAGTGATGGGACCGTGTGGACCCACAGCACAGAGGAGAGCGACCACAGTCTGTCCAGTGATGGGACCGTGTGGACCCACAGCACAGAGGAGAGCCTTTTAATCTTGGAAAAAATCAGGAATTTTGGAATGATACTGGGCTAAAAGTATGATGATATGAAGAGGGGTTGCCACTAGGCTTGTATTCCCTTAAATATAGAAGATTAAGGGGTGATCCAATTGAAGTGTTTAAGATGACTAAAGGATTTGATAGGGTTGATAGAGAGAAACTATTTGGATTTCCAAAAGGCATTCGATAAGGTGCCACATAAAAGGTTACTGCACAAAATAAGAGCTCACGGTGTTGGGGGTAATATATTAGATTGGATAAAGGATTGGCTAACTAACAGAAAACAGAGAGTCGGGATAAATGGGTCATTTTCAGGATGGCAAACTGTAACTAGTGGGGTGCCACAGGGATCAGTGCTGGGGCCTCAACTATTTTCAATCTATATTAATGACTTGGATGGATGAAGGAAGCAAGTGTATTATAGCCAAATCTGCAGACGATACAAAGATAGGTGGGAAAGCAAGTTGTGAGGAGGACATAAAGAATCTGCAAAGGGATATAGATAAGTTAAGTGAGTGGGCAAGAATTTGGCAGATGGAGTATAATGTGGGAAAATGTGAAGTTATCCACTTTGGTAGGAAGAATAGAAAAGAAAAATATTATTTAAATGGAGAAAGACTACAGAATGCTGCGGTACAGAGGGATCTGGGGGTCCTCGTACATGAAGTTAACATGCAGGTGCAGCAAGTAATTAGGAAGGCAAATGGAATCTTGGCCTTTATTTCAAGGGGGATGGAGTATAAAAGTAGGGAAGTCTTGCTACAACTGGACAGGGTGCTGGTGAGACCACACCTAGAGTACTACGCACAGTTTTGGTCCCCTTATTTAAGGAGGGATATACTTGCATTGGAGGCAGTTCAGAGAAGGTTCACTAGATTGATTCCTGGGATGGAAGGGTTGTCTTATGAGGAAAGGTTGAGCAGGTTGGGCCTATACTCATTGGAGTTTAGAAGAATGAGAGGTGATCTTATTGGAACATATAAGATTCTGAGGGGGTTGGACAGGGTAGATGCTGAGAGGATGTTTCCCCTCATGGGGGAATCTAGAACGAGGGGGCATAGTCTCAGAAGAAGGGGTCGCCCATTTAAGACGGAGATGAGGAGGAATTTCTTCTCTCAGAGGGTCGTGAATCTTTGGAATTCTTTACCCCAGAGAGCTGTGGAAGCTGAGTCATTGAATATATTCAAGGCTGAGATAGACAGATTTTTGAGCAACAGGGGAGTCAAGGGTTATGGGGAGCGGCAGGAAAGTGGAATTGAGGCCAAAATCGGATCAGCCATGATCTCATTAATGGCGGAGCAGGCTCGAGGGGCCGAATGGCCTGCTCCTGTTCCGATGACGGGGGTATTCATCTATTTTAAATAAAAGCCGCCGGGGATTCAGAGCAAGAGGAAGTAAGGAGGGAGATGGGTTGGAGCCGGGCGGTTGACAGGCTTCCTGCAACTGAGCAGCGAGGGCGTCAGTATCAGGCGGGACTCTGTACCTCCCTCTGCCCAGCCTTTCGGTCCATGTTTACAGGTTACCTCCTCCTCCTCCGGAGCTGCACTGATCTCCACATCCCTCGCCCAAGCCTAGCCTAGCCGAGCCGAGCCCGGCTATGTTCAGTTCCAAATCCTCCGCGATCTTACCATCCTACTTCAGCGAGTGTAGCGAGGCTGACAAGCTGGATATCAGCACCAAAGTGCAACTGCACGGAATCCTGTGGAAGAGACCCTTCGGGAGACAGTCTGCTAAATGGTCGAAAAGGTGACTTGTTCTGTTCTGGTGTCGTTTACTCTCCTCTCTCCACACACACAGGCTGAGTGTTTCCAGCATTTTCTGAGGTTTTTTTCTTCTCTTTTTATCTTGCCTTGTTTTTGATTTTTGTTATTTTTAATGTATTTGTTGTTGATGTGTGGGTGTTGGGTGTGTGTGTGTTTGTTTGTTTGTCTGTTATCTGCAGCTGGCTTCCTTTAGCGGTCAAACTACCCGGTGATTCAGTGCGGTTGAAATCTGCGTTGCTTTGGAGTCGGCATTGGACGATCTGAGATTGATTCTGTGTTCAGAGTTTTCTGCCTTTCAAACAATTTACTGCCCCCAGAGTTTGCCTTTAGCAGAGTTTTTTTTGGGGGGGGGGACGAGATAGTAAGACCCAGCTCCCTTTTTCAATTGTTATTTTTTTTTTGTTGCAATCAAATGATTTCCGCACAAGTTTGAATGTAACGCCGGTTAACCGGCTCGATCCGCGGCTCCAGGGCGACTTCTTGCCTCAATCCTTCCAGTCACCAGCGGAGCCCAGCCGGCTGACAAACAACAAACCCTTTTTAAAAAAAATACTCTGCGTGATGTGCGAACTAATTCTGCAGGAACTAGATCACAAGCTGAAAGTTAATAGTGTTCCAAAGTTATTCATTTTACAGCTGTAGATATGTCCGGTCAACGCCCGCAACACCCATTCAAAGAGAATCGTTATTCGTGTTAAAGTGTCTGCATGTTTCTACTACAACAAATAATAGAGATATTTCTAGTGTTATTAATGTGGTTAACACACACAATCCACATAGAGCTGGATGACTGGTAGCCCCGCTAGCTACAAGTGAGACCGAGTGTGAAATGTGTATCTGAACTACGGAGTTGAAGTGTTGGACTGCTCAGTATTAGTTAAGGAGGTGTGAAATTCCTCTCCTGTTTTATTAAGGCGATAAATCTTTTATAGTGGAATCTGCTAGACCATCTTGTAGTGATCCCTGGTTGTAGAGATCATTTTTTTTCGTTCCTGGGATGTGGGTGTCGCTGGCAAGGCCAGCATTTATTTACCATCCCTAGTTGCCCTTGAGAAGGTGCTGGTGAGCCTTCTTCTTGAACTGCTGCAGTCCGTGTGGTGAAGGTACTCCCACAGTGCTGTTAGGGAGGGAGTTCTAGGATTTTGACCCAGCGACGAGGAAGGAACGGCGATATATTCCCAAGTCAGGATGGTGTGTGACTTGGAGGGGAACTTGGAGGTGATGGTGTTCCCATGCGCCTGCTGCCCTTGTCCTTCTAGGTGGTAGAGGTCGCGGGTTTGGGAGGCGTTGCCGAAGAAGCCTTGGCGAGTTGCTGCAGTGCATCATGTAGATGGTACACAGTGAAACACGGTGCGCCAGTGGTGGAGGGAGTGAATGTTTAAGGTGGTCGATGGGGTGCCGATCAAGTCGGCTGCTTTTTCCTGAATGGTGTCGAGCTTCTTGATTGTCGATGGTAACGTGGAGGTTAAACTCTTGCTTGTTGGAGAAAGTCATTGCCTGCCACTTGTGTGACTCGCCACGTGTCAGCCCAAGCCTGAACGTCGTCCAGGACTTGCTGCATGTGGGCTCGGACTGCTTCATTATCTGAGGAGTTGCAAATAGAACTGAACACTGTGCAATCATCAGCAAACTTTCCCACTTCTGACCTTATGATGGAGGGAAGGTCATTGATGAAGCAGCTGGAGATGGTTGGGCCTAGGACACTGCCCTGAGGAACTCCTGCAGCAATGTCCTGGAGATGAGATGATTGACCTCCAACAACCACAACCATCTTCCTTTGTGCTAGGTATGACTCCAGCCAGTGGAGCTTTTTCCCCCCTGACTCCCATTGACTTCAGTTTTACTAGTGCTCCTTGATGCCACACTCGATCAAATACTGCCTTGATGTCAAGGGCAGTCACTCTCACCTCACCTCTGTTGTCCATGTTTGGACCAAGGCTGTAATGAGGTCTGGAGCTGAGTGGTCCTGGCAGAACCCAAACTGGGCATCAGTGAGCAGGTTATTGGTGAGTAAGTGCTGCTTGATAGCACTGTCGACAACACCTTCCATCACTTTGCTGATGATTGAGAGTAGACTGATGGGGCGGTGATTGGCTGGATTGGATTTGTCCTGCTTTTTGTGGACAGGACATGCCAGTGTTGTAGCTGTACTGCCAGCTTGGCTAGAGGCGCGGCTAGTTCTGGAGCACAAGTCTTCAGCATGACAGCAGGGATGTTGTTGGGGCCCACAGCCTTTGCTGTATCCAGTGCGCTCAGCCGTTTCTTTATCACGTGGAGTGAATCGAATTGGCTGAAGACTGGCTTTTATGATGGTGGGGACCTCAGGAGGAGACACTTCAGGCTAAAGATGGTTGCAAATTTTCCAGCCTTGTCTTCTACACTCACGTGCTGGCCTCCACCATCATTGAGGATATTCATGGAGCCTCCTCCTCCTGTTAATTTTATAATTGTCCACCACCATTCATGACTGGATGTGGCAGGACTGCACAGCTTTGATCTGATATGTTGGTTGTAGGATCAATTAGCTCTGTCTATAGCATGCTGCTTCCGCTGTTTAGCATTCCTGTAGTCATGCGTTGCAGCTTCACCAGGTTGGCACCTCATTTTTAGGTACGCCTGGTGCTGCTCCTGGCATGCTTTTCTGCATCCCTCATTGAACCAGGGTTGGTCCTCTGGTTTTGATGGTAATGGTTGAGTGAGGGATATGCCTGGTCATGGGATTACAGATTGTGATGGAATACAATTCTGCTGCTGCTGATGGCCAGTTTTGAGCTGCTAGATCTGTTCTGAATCTATCCCCTTTAGCACGGTGGTAGTGCCACACAACACAATGAAGGGTGTCCTCAGTGTGAAAATGGGACTTGGTCTCCACAAGGACTGTGCGGTGGTCACTGCTACCAATACTGTCATGGACAGATACATTTGTGACAGGTAGATAGGTGAGAACGAGGTCAAGTAGGTTTTTCCCTCATAGGTTTTTCCCTTGTGTTGGTTCTCTCACCACCTGCCGCAGGCCCAGCCTGGCAGCTATGTCCTTCAGGACTTGACCAGCTCGGTCAGTAGTGGTGCTACCGAGCCACTCTTGGTGATGGACATTGAAGTCCCCAACCCAGAGTACATTGGTGGCTCTGCTGCACAGGCTGGGAGGAAAAAGTGTGGAAGAGCTATAGTGATAGGGGATTCAATTGTAAGGGGAATAGATAGGCGTTTCTGCGGCCGCAAACAAGACTCCAGGATGGTATGTTGCCTCCCTGGTGCAAGGGTCAAGGACGTCTCGGAGCGGCTACAGAACATTTTGGAGGGGGAGGGCGAACAGCCAGTTGTCGTGGTGCATATAGGCATCAACAATATAGGTAAAAAACGGGATGAGGTCCTAAAAGCAGAATATAGGGAGTTAGGAGGTAAATTAAAAAATAGGACCTCAAAGGTAGTAATCTCAGGATTGCTACCAGTGCCACGTGCTAGTCAGAGTAGAAATAGGAGGATATTTCAAATGAATACGTGGCTAGAGGAATGGTGCAAGGGGAAGGGATTCAAATTCCTGGGACATTGGAACCGGTTCTGGGGGAGGTGGGACCAGTACAAACGGGACAGTCTGCACCTGGGCAGGGCCAGGGACCGATGTCCTAGTGTTTGCTAGTGCTGTTGGGGAGGGTTTAAACTGAAGTGGCAGGGGGTTGGGAACCTGAGCAGGGAGACAGAGGAAAGGGAAACAAGAATAAAAGCAAAAGACAGGAAGGAGAAAAACAAAAGTAGAAGGCAAAGAACTCAACGGTTTAAATCAAACATGGTCACAGTAAATAATAATTCATATAGGTCTGAGAGCGTTAAAAAAGCAAGCCTGAAGGCTTTGTGTCTTAATGCAAGGAGCATTCGGAACAAGGTGGATGAATTAGCTACGCAAATAGAGGTAAATGAATACGATTTGATTGGAATTACAGAAACATGGCTCCAGGGTGGCCAAGGCTGGGAACTCGACATCCAGGGTTATTCAATATTTAGGAAAGATAGGCAAAAAAGAAAGGGAGGTGGGGTAGCATTGCTGGTTAAAGAGGGGATTAACACAATTGAAAGGAAGGATATTAGCTCTGATGATGCAGAATCTGTATGGGTAGAACTGACAAATAACAAGGGGCAGAAAACGTTAGTGGGAGTGGTATATAGACCCCCAAACAGTAATACAGAGGTTGGGGACGGCATTAAAAGGGAAATTAGAGAAGCATGCAGTAAGGGCACAGCAGTCATCATGGGTGACTTTAATTTACATATAGATTGGGCTAACCAAATTAGTAAAAATACTGTGGAGGAGGAATTCCTAGAATGTTTACGGGATGGTTTTCTGGAACAATATGTCGAGGAACCAACCAGAGATCAGGCCATCTTAGACTGGGTATTATGTAACGAGAAAGGATTAATTAGCAATCTTGTTGTACGAGGCCCCTTGGGTCAGAGTGATCATAATATGATAGAATTCTTCATTAGGATGGAGAGTGAAGCAGTTGAATCAGAGACTAGGGTCCTGAATTTAAATAAAGGAAACTACAATGGTATGAGGCGCGAATTGGGTAGGATTGATTGGGGAATGTCACTCAAAGGGTTGACGGTGGATAGGCAATGGCAAACATTCAAAGACTGCATGGATGAACTACAGAATTTGTTCATCCCAGTGTGCCATAAGAATAAAACAAAAAGGGTGACTCAACCGTGGCTAACAAGGGAAATTAGGGATAGCATAAGATCCAAGGAGAGGGCATATAAATTGGCCAGAAAAAGCGGTAACCCTGAGGATTGGGAGCAGTTTAAGATTCAACAAAGGAGGACAAAGGGATTAATTAAGAAGGGGGAAATAGAATATGAAAGTAAGCTTGCAGGGAACATAAAAACTGACTGTAAGAGCTTTTATAAATATGTGAAGAGAAAAAGATTAGTGAAATCAAGTGTAGGTCCCTTGCAGTCAGAAGCGGGGGAAGTTATAATGGGGAACAAAGAAATGGCAGACCAATTAAATGCATATTTTGGTTCTGTCTTCACAAAGGAGGACACAAATAACCTCCCAGAGATGTTGGAGAACATACGGTCTGATGAAAGGGAGGAACTGAAAGAAATCAGTATTTGCAGGGAAATGGTGTTAGGGAAATTGACGGGATTGAAGGTCGATAAATCCCAGGGCCTGATAATCTACATCCTAGGGTACTTAAGGAAGTGGCCCTGGAAATAGTAGATGCATTGCTGATCATCTTCCAACATTCAATGGAATCTGGAACAGTTCCCATGGATTGGAGGGTAGCTAATGTTACCCCACTATTCAAAAAGGGTGGTAGAGAGAAAGCGGGGAATTACAGACCGGTAAGCCTGACATCGGTAGTGGGGAAAATGCTAGAGTCCATTATAAAGGATGTAATAGCTGAGCACTTGAAAAACAGTGACAGGATCGGACAAAGTCAACATGGATTTACAAAAGGTAAATCGTGCTTGACTAATCTACTAGAATTTTTTGAGGATGTAACTGGGAAAATAGATAAGGGAGAACCAGTAGATGTGGTGTATTTGGACTTTCAAAAGGCTTTTGATAAGGTCCCGCATAAGAGATTAGCGTGTAAAGTTAAGGCACATGGGATTGGGGGCAAGGTATTGACTTGGATAGAGAACTGGTTGGCGGACAGAAAGCAGAGAGTAGGAATTAATGGGTCTTTTTCCGAGTGGCAAGCAGTGACTAGTGGGGTACCGCAGGGATCGGTCCTTGGACCCCAGCTATTCACAATATACATTAATGATCTAGATAAGGGAACTAAATGTAATATCTCCAAGTTTGCAGATGACACAAAGCTGGGTGGGAGTGTGTGCTGAGAGGAGGATACCGAGAAACTCCAGGATGATTTGGACAGGTTGGGTGAGTTGGCAGAAGCATGGCAGATGCAATATAACATGGATAAATGCGAGGTTATCCACTTTGGTGTCAAAAACAGAAAGGCAGATTATTATCTGAATGGCAATAGATTGGGAGAAGGGGAAGTGCAATGAGACCTGGGTGTCCTTGTGCACCAGTCGCTGAAGGTAAGCATGCAGGTGCAGCAGGCGGTGAAGAAGGCAAATGGTATGTTGGCCTTCATAGCGAAAGGGTTTGAGTATAGGAACAGGGATGTCCTGCTGCAGTTGTACAGGGCCTTGGTGAGACCACACCTTGAGTACTGTGTGCAGTTTTGGTCGCCTTATCTGAGGAAGGATATTCTTGCCATGGAAGGAGTTCAGCGAAGATTCACAAGGCCGATACCTGGGATGGCAGGAATGACATATGAGGAGAGATTGGGTCGATTGGGCTTATACTCGCTGGAGTATAGAAGAATGAGAGGGGATCTCATCGAAACATATAAAATTCTGACAGGTCTGGACATACTAGATGCAGGAAGAATGTTCCCGATGGTCGGAGAGTCCAGAACCAGGGGTCATAATCTAAGGATAAGGGGTAAGCCATTTAGGACAGAAATGAGGAATTATTTCTTCACCCAGAGAGTGGTGAACCTGTGGAATTCTCTACCACAGAAGGTAGTTGAGGCCAAGTCATTAAATATATTCAAGAATGAGTTAGATATATTTCTTAAAGCTAAAGGTATCAAGGGATATGGGGAGAAGGCAGGTACAGGGTACTGAGTTTGATGAGCAGCCATGATCTCATCGAATGGCGGAGCAGGCTCGAGGGGCCGAATGGCCTACTCCTGCTCCTATCTTCTATGTTTACATTCTGTGCCCTTACTACTCTCCGTGCTTCTTCCAAGTGGTGGTCAACATGGCGGAGTACTGATTCATCAGCTGAGGGAGCGCGGTAGTAATCAGCAGGAGGTTTCCTTGCCCATGCTTGACCTTAAGCCATGAGACTTCATGGGGTCCAGAGTCAATGTTGAGGACCCCCAGGGCCACTCCCTCCCGACTGTTTACCACTGTGCTGCCATCTCTGGTGGGACTGGATATATTCTGGGATGGTGATGGAAGAGTTTGGGACATTGGCTGAAAGTTATGATTCTGTGAGGATGACTATGTCGGGCTGTTGCTTGACTAGTCTGTGGGACAGCTCTCCCAATTTTGGCACAAGTCCCCAGACGTTAGTGAGGAGGACTTTGCAGAGTTGGCTGGGCATGCTGTTGTCTTGTCTGAAGCCGATGCCTAGGTCGATCTGTCCTGTTTTATTCTTATTATAGCTTTTCGTAGCAGTGGCTTGCTCGGCCATTTCAGAGGGCAGTTTAGAGTCAACCACATATAGGCCAGACCAGGTAAGGACGGCAGATTTCCTTCCCTAAAGGACATTAGTGAACCAGATGGGTTTTTACAACAATCTGATAGTTTCATGGTCACCATTACTGATACTAGCTTTTTATTCCAGATTTATTTAATTAACTGAATTTAAATTCCCCAGCTGCCGTGGTGGGATTTGAACTCACGTCTCTGGATCATTAGTCCAGGTTTCTGAATTACTAGTCCAATAATATAACCACTATGCTAATATACTTTTGTAGTGACCCGGCCTGTAGGGATCATCTTGTTGTGATCCCTGGTTTAGTGAACATCTTGTACACATCACTGGTTGTAAAATCATTTTGTCGCGATCCCCGGTTGCCGTGATCCCCGGTTGCCGCAATCCCCGGTTGTAAAGATCATTTTGTCGCGATCCCCGGTTGCCACAATCCCCGGTTGTAAAGATCATTTTGTCGCGATCCCCGGTTGCCGCGATCCCCGGTTGCCGCAATCCCCGGTTGTAAAGATCATCTTGCCGCGATCCCCGGTTGTCGCAATCCCCGGTTGTCGCAATCCCCGGTTGTCGCGATCAGCTTGCCGCGATCCCCGGTTGTCGCAATCCCCGGTTGTCGCGATCAGCTTGCCGCGATCCCCGGTTGTCGCAATTCCCGGTTGTAGCGATCATCTTGCCGCGATCCCCGGTTGTCGCAATTCCCGGTTGTAGCGATCATCTTGTCACGATCCCTGGTTGTAGCGATCATCTTGTCACGATCCCTGGTTGCAGCGATTGTCTTGTAGTAATCCCTGCTTGTCGCGATCCCAGGTTGCCGCAATCCCAGTTGCCGAAATCCCAGTTGCCGCGATCCTTGTTTGTAGCGATCATCTTGCAGTGATCCCTGATTGCAGTGATCCTCTTGCAGTGATCCCTGATTGCAGTGATCCTCTTGCAGTGATCTCCGGTTGCAGTGATCCTCTTGCAGTGATCCCTGATTGCAGTGATCCTCTTGTATTGATCCCCGGTTGCAGTGATCCTCTTGTATTGATCCCTGGTTGCAGTGATCCTCCTGTATTGATCCCCAGTTGCAGTGATCCTCTTGTAGTGATCCCCGGTTGCAGTGATCCTCTTGTATTGATCCCTGGTTGCAGTGATCCTCTTGTATTGATCTCCGGTTGCAGTGATCCTCTTGTAGTGATCCCTGGTTGCAGTGATCCTCTTGTAGTGATCCCTGGTTGCAGTGATCCTCTTGTATTGATCTCCGGTTGCAGTGACCCTCTTGTATTGATCTCCGGTTGCAGTGATCCTCTTGTATTGATCCCTGGTTGCAGTGATCCTCTTGTAGTGATCCCTGGTTGCAGTGATCCTCTTGTATTGATCCCTGGTTGCAGTGATCCTCTTGCAGTGATCCCTGGTTGCAGTGATCCTCTTGTATTGATCCCTGGTTGCAGTGATCCTCTTGCAGTGATCCCTGGTTGCAGTGATCCTCTTGTATTGATCCCTGGTTGCAGTGATCCTCTTGCAGTGATCCCTGGTTGCAGTGATCCTCTTGTATTGATCCCTGGTTGCAGTGATCCTCTTGCAGTGATCCCTGGTTGCAGTGATCCTCTTGCAGTGATCCCTGGTTGCAGTGATCCTCTTGCATTGATCCCCGGTTGCAGTGATCCTCTTGCAGTGATCCCTGGTTGCAGTGATCCTCTTGCATTGATCCCCGGGTGCAGTGATCCTCTTGCATTGATCCCCGGGTGCAGTGATCTTCTTGCAGTGATCCCTGGTTGCAGTGATCCTCTTGCAGTGATCCTCTTGCATTGATCCCCGGGTGCAGTGATCCTCTTGCAGTGATCTCCGGTTGCAGTGATCCTCTTGCAGTGATCCCTGGTTGCAGTGATCCTCTTGCAGTGATCCCTGGTTGCAGTGATCCTCTTGCATTGATCCCCGGTTGCAGTGATCCTCTTGTAGTGATCCCCGGTTGCAGTGATCCTCTTGCATTGATCCCCGGGTGCAGTGATCTTCTTGCAGTGATCTCCGGTTGCAGTGATCCTCTTGCAGTGATCCTCTTGCATTGATCCCCGGGTGCAGTGGTCCTCTTGCAGTGATCTCCGGTTGCAGTGATCCTCTTGCAGTGATCCCTGGTTGCAGTGATCCTCTTGCAGTGATCCTCTTGCATTGATCCCTGGTTGCAGTGATCTCCGGGTGCAGTGATCCTCTTGCAGTGATCCCTGGTTGCAGTGATCCCCGGGTGCAGTGATCCTCGGTTGCAGTGATCCTCTTGTATTGATCCCCAGTTGCAGTGATCCTCCTGTATTGATCCCTGGTTGCAGTGATCCCCGGGTGCAGTGATCCCCGGGTGCAGTGGTCCTCTTGTATTGATCCCTGGTTGCAGTGATCCTCTTGCAGTGATCCCTGGTTGCAGTGATCCTCTTGTATTGATCCCCGGGTGCAGTGATCCCCGGGTGCAGTGATCCTCGGTTGCAGTGATCCTCTTGTAGTGATCCCCAGGTGCAGTGATCCTCTTGTATTGATCCCCGGGTGCAGTGATCCCCGGGTGCAGTGATCCTCGGTTGCAGTGATCCTCGGTTGCAGTGATCCTCTTGCAGTGATCCTCGGTTGCAGTGATCCTCTTGCAGTGATCCCTTGTTGCAGTGATCCTCTTGCATTGATCTCCGGTTGCAGTGATCCTCTTGTAGTGATCCCCGGTTGCAGTGATCCTCTTGTATTGATCTCCGGTTGCAGTGATCCTCTTGTATTGATCTCCGGTTGCAGTGATCCTCTTGCAGTGATCCCCGGTTGCAGTGATCCTCTTGCAGTGATCCCCGGTTGCAGTGATCCTCTTGTAGTGATCCCCGGTTGCAGTGATCCTCTTGCAGTGATCCCCGGTTGCAGTGATCCTCTTGTATTGATCCCCGGGTGCAGTGGTCCTCTTGCAGTGATC
The DNA here is from genome assembly GCA_030390025.1 of Squalus acanthias. NCBI lineage: Eukaryota > Metazoa > Chordata > Chondrichthyes > Squaliformes > Squalidae > Squalus > Squalus acanthias. The sequence continues at coordinate 97,021,161 of CM059425.1, read as the reverse complement.
CCCGGTTGCAGTGATCCTCTTGTATTGATCCCCGGGTGCAGTGATCCTCTTGTAGTGATCCCCGGTTGCAGTGATCCTCTTGCATTGATCCCCGGTTGCAGTGATCCTCTTGCATTGATCCCTGGTTGCAGTGATCCTCTTGTAGTGATCCCCGGTTGCAGTGATCCTCTTGCATTGATCCCCGGGTGCAGTGATCTTCTTGCAGTGATCTCCGGTTGCAGTGATCCTCTTGCAGTGATCCCTGGTTGCAGTGATCCTCTTGCAGTGATCCCTGGTTGCAGTGATCCTCTTGCATTGATCCCCGGTTGCAGTGATCCTCTTGTAGTGATCCCCGGTTGCAGTGATCCTCTTGCATTGATCCCCGGGTGCAGTGATCTTCTTGCAGTGATCTCCGGTTGCAGTGATCCTCTTGCAGTGATCCTCTTGCAGTGATCCTCTTGCATTGATCCCCGGGTGCAGTGATCCTCTTGCATTGATCTCCGGTTGCAGTGATCCTCTTGCAGTGATCCCTGGTTGCAGTGATCCTCTTGCAGTGATCCTCTTGCAGTGATCCTCTTGCATTGATCCCTGGTTGCAGTGATCTCCGGGTGCAGTGATCCTCTTGCAGTGATCCCTGGTTGCAGTGATCCCCGGGTGCAGTGATCCTCGGTTGCAGTGATCCTCTTGTATTGATCCCCAGTTGCAGTGATCCTCCTGTATTGATCCCTGGTTGCAGTGATCCCCGGGTGCAGTGATCCCCGGGTGCAGTGGTCCTCTTGTATTGATCCCTGGTTGCAGTGATCCTCTTGCAGTGATCCCTGGTTGCAGTGATCCTCTTGTATTGATCCCCGGGTGCAGTGATCCCCGGGTGCAGTGATCCTCGGTTGCAGTGATCCTCTTGTAGTGATCCCCAGGTGCAGTGATCCTCTTGTATTGATCCCCGGGTGCAGTGATCTCCGGGTGCAGTGATCCTCGGTTGCAGTGATCCTCTTGCAGTGATCCTCGGTTGCAGTGATCCTCTTGCAGTGATCCTCGGTTGCAGTGATCCTCTTGCAGTGATCCCTTGTTGCAGTGATCCTCTTGCATTGATCTCCGGTTGCAGTGATCCTCTTGCAGTGATCCCTGGTTGCAGTGATCCTCTTGTATTGATCTCCGGTTGCAGTGATCCTCTTGTATTGATCTCCGGTTGCAGTGATCCTCTTGCAGTGATCCCTGGTTGCAGTGATCCTCTTGTATTGATCTCCGGTTGCAGTGATCCTCTTGTATTGATCTCCGGTTGCAGTGATCCTCTTGCAGTGATCCCCGGTTGCAGTGATCCTCTTGCAGTGATCCCCGGTTGCAGTGATCCTCTTGTAGTGATCCCCGGTTGCAGTGATCCTCTTGCAGTGATCCCCGGTTGCAGTGATCCTCTTGTATTGATCCCCGGGTGCAGTGGTCCTCTTGCAGTGATCCCCGGTTGCAGTGATCCTCTTGTATTGATCCCCGGGTGCAGTGGTCCTCTTGTATTGATCCCCGGGTGCAGTGGTCCTCTTGTAGTGATCCCCGGTTGCAGTGATCCTCTTGCATTGATCCCCGGTTGCAGTGATCCTCTTGCATTGATCCCTGGTTGCAGTGATCCTCTTGCATTGATCCCTGGTTGCAGTGATCCTCTTGTATTGATCCCCGGGTGCAGTGATCCTCTTGCAGTGATCCCTGGTTGCAGTGATCCTCTTGCAGTGATCCCTGGTTGCAGTGATCCTCTTGCAGTGTTCCCTGGTTGTAATGATCCTCTTGCATTGATCCCTGTGATCATCTTGCAGTGATAACAACAACAACAACAATTTGTATTTATATAGCGCTTTTAACGTACAAAAACGTTCCAAGGCAGACTCCAAGGTTGCAAACAGTGTGGTTCAGCCTCAGACAGATGTTAGGGAGAGGGATGGAGTCAGTGGCTAGGGAACGAATTTGTGGTGGGGACTGAAAACAATGGCTTTCGTCTTCCCAATATTTAATTGGAGAAAATTTCTGCTTATCCAGAACTGGATGTTGGACAAGCAGTGTGACTACTTTGAGACCGTGGAGGGGTCGAGAGGTAGTGAGGTAGAGCTGGGTGTCGTCAGCGTACATATGGAAACTGACACACTGTTTTTGGATAATGTCGACAAGGGGCAGCATGTAGATGAGAAATATGAGGGGGCCAAGGATAGATTCTTGAGCAACACCAGAGGTAACGATGCAGGAGTGGGAAGAGAAGCCATTGCAGGTGATTCTCTGGCTACGATTAGATAGATAAGAATGGAACCAGGCAAGGGCAGTCCCACCCAGCTGGACGACGGTGGAGAGGTGTTGGAGGAGGATGGAGTGGTCATACGTGTCAAAGGCTGCAGACAGGTCAAGAAGGATGAGGAGGGATAGTTTACCTTTGTCACAGTCACACAGGATGTCATTTGTGACTTTGATGAGAGCTGTTTCGGTACTGTGGCATGGGCGGAAACTGGATTGGAAGAATTCAAACATGGAGTTGCGGGAAGGATGGGCACAGATTTGGGAGGTGACAACACGTTCAAGGACTTGAGAGGAAAGAGTGGTTGGAGATGGGGCGGTAGTTTGCAAGGACGAAGGAGTCAAGGGTTGTTTTTTTTGAGGAGTGGGATGATGATGGCAGATTTGAGGGAGAGGGGGACTGTACCTGAGGAAAGAGAACCATTAACAATGTTAGCTAACATGGGTGCCAGAAAAGGAAGTTGGGTGGTGAGCAGTTTGGTGGGAATAGGGTCGAGGGAGCAGGAAGTGGGTCTCATGGACAAGATGAGCGCGGAGAGGTCATGACGGGAGATCGGAGAGAAACTGGAGAAAGATGTGAGTTCAGGGCTAGAGGAAGGAAGGGAAGTGGCAGAGGCAGCTGAACGGATGGTCTTAATCTTAGTGACAAAGAAGTCCGTAAGCTCCTCACACTTGTTGTCGGAGGTGAGGGTAGAGGAGACAGGGGAGAGGGGTTTAAGAAGACGGTTAGCAGTGGAGAATAGAAACCGGGGGTTATCTTTGCATTCCAGAATGATTCTTGAATAGTGAGCAATTTTGGCAGACGAGAGCAGGACCCGATGATGCTTTATGTGATGCAGCCAGATCTAGTGGTGAAAGGCTAAACCAATTGTCCGCCATATCCGTTCAAGTTTGCGTCCCTTGGGCTTAAGGGAGCAAAGATGAGGGCCATACCAGGGGGAACGGCCAGTGTGAGAGAGAGTAATGGTTTTAATAGGGACTAGGGCATCAAAGGTGGTGGTGAGGGTGTGGTTGAGCAGATCGGTAGCTGATCCCTGGTTGTAGCGATCATCTTGTACTGATCATCTGCTCTGCGGGGTTGTTGAGCATCTGGGCAGTTCAGCTCTTTAATGTGACATTTAGCAGAATGCTGGTTTGAGACTGAACAAATGCAACACAAAAAGGCTGTGATATTAGGAGGAGGAACTCAGGATCTAAATCAGCCGTTTAAGGTTCCAGTGAGCACTTAGCAACACAGTTTAGCGGTAGTGTATACAGTATTGGATCACCCATAGTCTGTTATAGTAACCATTTAACTTTCTGGCCAAATCAGTTGCTATTGCTGGATTTCACTGAGTTTCAAATGGGTTGATGTCCAATAAAATAGCTGTTCTGAGCGCTTTAATAGAAACATAGGAACAGGAGGGGAGGCCATTCAGCCCCTCGAGCCTGACATTCAATTAGATCATGACTGATCTGTATCTTAACTCGATTTACCCACCTTGGTTCCTAACCCATAATACCCTTACCCAACAAAAAAATCAATCTCAGTTTTGAAATTTTCAAATGACCCCCAGGCTCAACAGCTTGTTGGGGAGAGAGTTCCAGATTTCCACTACCCTTTGTGTGAAAAAGTGCTTCCTGACATCACCCCTGAACGGCCTGGCTCTAATTTTAAGGTTATGCCCCCTTGTTCTGGACTCCCCCCACCAGAGGAAACAGTTTCTCTCTATCGACCCCATCAAATCCTTTAAGAATCTTAAACACCTCAATCAGCTCACCCCTCAATCTTCTATTCTCAAGGGAATACAAGCCTAGTCTGTGCAACCTGGCCTCATAATTTAACCCTTTTAGCGCCAGTATCATTCTGGTGAATCTGTGCTGCACCCCCTGCAAGGTCAATATATCCTTCCTAAGGTACGGTGAAACTATATGTGTTGAGTTTTTGTTGCTGATATCACATGGGTGAGTTTAATCCACACACATATTATGGGTTTAATTGTATACCTTCCAGCATAGACAGAATTTCAGCCGAGATATCATCTGATCGAACACAATTGGATATTGTTTAAGTGCCATTAGGAACTGGTTTGGTTTCGTTCGGTACAATGTGATATAGTCTCAAGTCTGATCTGGCACACTCAACCCTTTTCCTCTTTTCCAGGTTCTTCCTCATCAAGGACAGCTTTTTACTTTATTATGCAGAAAATGAAAGAAAAAATTTTGAGAGCAACAGATACTTCAACATACACCCCAAGGTCAGTAGCCTCCGCTCACATTGATTTATTCGCTGGACAAAGGAAAACTGCAGGCTCCCAACAACTTGGGTGTCAGCCGTGTCTCAGTGGTAGCACTCTCGTCTCTTAGTCAAAAGATCGGGGGTTCACTCCAGAGACCTGAGCACACAATCTAGGCTGACACTTACAGTGCAGTACTGAGGGAGCGCTGCACTGTCGGAGGGGCAGTACTGAGGGAGCGCTGCACTGTCGGAGGGGCAGTACTGAGGGAGCGCTGCACTGTCGGAGGGGCAGTGCTGAGGGAGCGCTGCACTGTCGGAGGGGCAGTACTGAGGGAGCGCTGCACTGTTTGCTGGGGCAGTACTGAGGGAGCGCTGCACTGTCGGAGGGGCAGTACTGAAGGGGTGCTGCACTGTCGGAGGGGCAGTACTGAGGGAGTGCTGCACTGTCGGAGGGGCAGTACTGAGAGAGCGCTGCACTGTCGGAGGGGCAGTACTGAGAGAGCGCTGCACTGTCGGAGGGGCAGTACTGAGGGAGCGCTGCACTGTCGGAGGGGCAGTACCGAGGGAGCGCTGCACTGTCGGAGGGGCAGTACTGAAGGGGTGCTGCACTGAGAGAGCGCTGCACTGTCGGAGGGGCAGTACTGAGGGGGTGCTGCACTGTCGGAGGGGCAGTACTGAAGGGGTGCTGCACTGTCGGAGGGGCAGTACTGAGGGAGCGCTGCACTGTCGGAGGGGCAGTACCGAGGGAGCGCTGCACTGTCGGAGGGGGCAGTACTGAGGGAGTGCTGCACTGTCGGAGGGGCAGTACTGAGGGAGCGCTGCACTGTCGGAGGGGCAGTACTGAGGGGGTGCTGCACTGTCAGAGGGGCAGTACTGAGGGGGTGCTGCACTGTCGGAGGGGCAGTACTGAGGGAGCGCTGCACTGTCGGAGGGGCAGTACTGAAGGGGTGCTGCACTGTCGGAGGGGCAGTACTGAGGGAGCGCTGCACTGTCGGAGGGGCAGTACCGAGGGAGCGCTGCACTGTCGGAGGGGGCAGTACTGAGGGAGTGCTGCACTGTCGGAGGGGCAGTACTGAGGGGGTGCTGCACTGTCGGAGGGGCAGTACTGAGAGAGCACTGCACTGTCGGAGGGGCAGCACTGAGGTAGCGCTGCACTGTCGGAGGGGCAGTACTGAGGGAGCGCTGCACTGTCGGAGGGGCAGTACTGAGGGAGCGCTGCACTGGCGGAGGGGCAATACTGAGGGAGAGCTGCACTGTTTGCTGGGGCAGTACTGATGGAGCGCTGCACTGTCGGAGGGGCAGTACTGAGAGAGCGCTGCACTGTCGGAGGGGCAGTACTGAGGGAGCGATGCACTGTCGGAGGGGCAGTACTGAGGGAGTGCTGCACTGTCGGAGGGGCAGTACTGAGGGAGCGCTGCACTGTCGGAGGGGCAGTACTGAGGGAGCGCTGCACTGCCGGAGGGGCAATACTGAGGGAGAGCTGCACTGTTTGCTGGGGCAGTACTGATGGAGCGCTGCACTATCGGAGGGACAGTACTGAGATAGCGCTGCACTGTCGGAGGGGCAGTACAGAGGGAGAGCTGCACTGTCGGAGGGGCAGTACTGAGCGAGAGCTGCACTGTCGGAGGGGCAGTACTGAGGGAGTGCTGCACTGCCGGAGGGGCAGTACTGAGGGAGTGCTGCACTATCTGAGGTGCCGTCTTTCGGATGCAACGTTAAACCGAGCCTCTGTCTGCCCTCTCGAGTAAAAGCTTCCATGGCACTATTTCAAAGAAAAGCAGGGGAGTTCTCCCCAGTGTCCCTCAACCAACATCCCTAAACAGATTACGAAAGCAAAATACTGCGGATGCTGGAAATCTGAAATAACAACAGAAAACGTTGGAAAATCTCAGCAGGCCAGGCAGCATCTGTGGAGAGAGAAACAGAGTTAACGTTTCAGGTCGAAGACCTTTCGTCAGAACTGGAAAAAAGCAGGAAATGAAATAGATTTAAAGCAAGGATAAAGCTGGGAAAAGAGGGAGGGGATGAAAGAACAAAAGGTGAGATTAAGAGACATTGGCCCAAAAATTTGTGTTGATATGCGAGAGTACGCACTGTGTACTCTCGCGTATTCTCTCTCCAATTGCCGGTTTTCTGCATGCACTGCGCATGCGCTGAAAACCGGCACTTGGTGAATGGAAAAGGGGGCGGTTCCTAGGTGAACCGCGTGCACGCTACAGGCTGCGCGCATGCAGTGCACTTAGTGGTTTCAACGCGCAGGTAAGTATGGAAGATTTTACACATAAAAAAAGGAGGAGTAAGACCCACTTTTAACAAGGTAAGTAGTGAATTAAGTATTATTTTGAATTTTTTTTAACAGGTATATCTTTTTTAGAGACTTTAAAGACAGGTAAGTTTATTTTTATAACTTTTTAAAAGATTTTAAATTTTTTCAAAAATTTAATTTTTTATTTAAAATGGTTAATTTATTTAACTATACTTATTTTATTAATGTGATGGTTTTTTTAAAAATTTAATTGAGGTTTAGCTGTTCTTTTGGGGGGGCTATAGTATTCATAGCTTTCACAGCACTTATGTGAAAGTTATGAATGGAAGATGGTGTGCTGCCATTGGCTCTAACTGAGTCACGTGATCCCACAGCTCGCACGAATTAACTACGCCTGTGGGATACGAAAGCACTGCACAGCAGCTGTCCAGAACATCAAGTTCATGCGAGCTGGAACTGAAAAAGCCAACGCGCAGTGAGAGATCGCGGGGAAGCCTTACCCTCGCACGAAGGCTTCCTCACGAATTTTTGGGCCATTGAGAGACATTAAGAGATATTCAAGGCAAGAGGAGGTGTTAATGTGACAGGTTGAGGCTAAAAGAAGTGTGAAATGCACTGGCAGAATGAAGGACAGCTGCCAGCTTCTGGGAGGAAAAAAATGCCAGCACTAGACACAACAACAACTTGTCTTTAACGTATTAAAACGCCCCAAGGTGCTTCACAGGAGCGCTACCCAACAATATTTGACACCGAGCCACATAGGAGATATTAGCACAGATGGCCAAAAGCTTGGTCAAAGAGGTAGATTTTAAGGAGCGTCTTAAAGGAGGAGAGAGCGGTAGAGAGGCGGAGAGGTTTAGGGAGAGAATTCCAGAGCTTGGGGCCGAGGTAGCTGAAGGCACGGCCACCAATGGTGGAGCGATGAAAATTGGGGATGCATAGGTGGCCAGAGTTGGAGGAGCGCAGAGATTTTGCCGGGTTGTTGGACTGGAGGAGGTTACAAAAATAGGGAGAAGCGAGGCCCTGGAGGGATTTGAAAACATGGATGAGAATTTTAAAATCGAGGTGTTGCCGGACTGGGAGCCAATGTAGGTCAGCGAGTACAGGGGTGATGGGTGAATGGGACTCGGTGTGAGTTAGGATACGGCAGCAGAGTTTTGGATGAGCTGAAGTTTACGGAGGGTGGAAAATGGGAGGCCGGTCAGGAGAGCGTTGGAGTAGTTGAGTCTGGAGGTAACAGAGGCAGGGATGAGGCCCGTCCTGTACAGTAAATGCACAGAGTTTGCAGCCTCCAGTTTCTCTCGATGTATCTTGGTCTGTTCACTCAGGCGGTTATTTTGTTGTTTTTAAAAATTAAACTGGTCGAGGGGGAAGAATTCCTCTGCTCACTATCTGTAGTGAAAACCTGAGTGTGATTGTGAAGAGTTTCCCTGTTGGCTATTTCTAGTGAGATTGTAAATGGATTTTAAAAGAACCTGTTTATGATTTTTCAGGGAATACCTGTACCGAACAGAGGGAATCCTTGCTAATCCATTGACAGCGTGGCTGCACATGAGAGAGAAAGACTTGCATTTATACAGCGCCTTTCACATCCTCAGGACGTCCCAAAGCGCTTTACAACTAATGAAGTACTTTGAAGTGTAGTCACTGTTGTAATGTAGGAAATGCGGCAACCAATTTGCGCACAGCAAGCTCCCACAAACAGCAATGTGATAATGGCCAGATAATCTGCTTTAGTGATGTTGGTTGAGGCATAAATATTGGCCCAGGACACCGGGGAGAACACCCCTGCTCTTCTTTGAATACTGCCATGGGATCTTTTCCATCTACCTGAGAGGGTAAAGACGGCACCTCCGACAGTGCAGCACTCCCTCGGTACTGCCACTCCGACAGTGCAGCGCTCCCTCAGTACTGCCACTCCGACAGTGCAGCACTCCCTCAGTACTGCCACTCCGACAGTGCAGCACTGCACTGGGAGTGTCAGCTGAGATTTTGTGTTGAAGTTTCTGGAGTGGGGCTTGAACCCACAACCTTCTGACTCCAGCGAGAGTGCTACCCACTGAGCCACAGTTGACACCTAAAAAGCAACTAGAAGAATTCTAGCTTTTTGCTCCTCTTTGCCTCAGTTTTAACCCATCCTGTCCTGAAGGAACAAACTCATGCTGGGAGATGGTTCCACGGGTGATGTCAGCTCTGCACCGTCTTATCCAAGTGACCAGTCTCCATGTATAAGCATCCCAAGGTTGTCTACAGGCTATTTGACCATTTTAAATGCTGAATTCTGGCTGCACTTTACTCTAGTATACCTCGCAGTTTAGTTCTATTCAATGGTGAGGTGATTTGTAATGTTATGGAATTAGATTCCAAAGCAAGAAGCCACAAGCATTGCTCGTTTTTACTAATGGGAAGCAAGCGCTGAAAAGTGGAAATGGGGCTGGGGAGGGGGCCGGGGACTGGGGTCGGGGACTAGGGGAGGGGGTTGGGGTCGGGGTTAGGGAGGTGACTGGGGAGGGGGTTGGGGCTGGGGACTGGGGCCTGGGGTTGGGGGTCGGGGGTCGGGGCCGGGACTGGGGCCGAGGTTGGGGTCGGGGTCGGGGACGGGACTGGGGCCGGGACTGGGGGTTGGGGGTCGGGGCCTGGACTGGGGTTGGGGTTGGGGGTCGGGGGCCGGTGTCGGGGGTCGGGGCCGGGACTGGGGCCGGAGTTGGGGGCTGGGACAGAGCTGGGTCTGAGCTGTGTGAGCTGGAACAGCCTGTACAACAGACCAGGAAATATCCTATTTAATTTCGGACTCTGAGGTAGATTCTCCACTTGCCACCTGGGATAAAAGTGGAGCTTGCTGATCGACCGCCCGTTGTAGAAACCGCCCAGTGATCATATCCGCTTTCAGGTGACACGTTATTACGGGTTTCGGCACAGAGCCACAGGGTAGCAACATTCGGACTCACTGGCAGTCACCATGGTTTTCCGCAGTGCTCTGTTCGGTGGTAATTCCTCGATCTACAGTGGACCCTCTGGCATTTCGCAGCCAGAGATGGGAACGAGTCAAATTGCCTCCTAATGTCTGCTGACAAAGAGGCCAGAGAGCAGGGCACTGGCCCAAACCCTGATCCACTGACCGGTGACAAGTCTTTGAAGGTGGCAGGACAAGTTGAGAAGACTGTTAAACAGGCAGACGGGCTCCTTGGCTTTATTCATAGAAGCATAGAGTACAAAAGCAAGGAAGTTATGCTAAACCTTTATAAAACACTGGTTAGTCCTCAGCTGGAGTATTGTGTCCAATTCTGGGCACCACACTTTGAGAAGGATGTCAAGGCCCTGGAGAGGTTGCAGAGGAGATTTACTGGAATGGTACCAGGGATGAAAGACTTCAGTTACATGGAGAGACTAGAAAAGCTGGGATTGTTCTCCTTTAGAATGGAGAAGGTTAAGAAGAGATTTGATCGAGGTGTTCAAAATGATGATGGGTTTTGATGGAGTAGATGGGGAGAAACTGTTCCCAGTGGCAGGAGGGCCAGGAACCAGAGGGCACAGATTGAAGATTATTGGCAAATGAACCACAGGGGAGATGAGATTTTTTTACGCAGTGAGTTGTTATGACCGGGAATGCACTGTCTGAAAGGGAGGTGGAAGCAGATTCAGTAGGCACTTTCAAAAGGGAATTGGATAAATACTTACGAACATACGAATAATGACGGACAGGTAAAGACCCTCTAGTCCATCCAGCCAGTCCCACACAATTGTGATACCTTGTGTATCAGAATATATACACTCCCCACCCGAAACCGTGTGATCTCCTGGGAGAGGAAAAAAAAACAGGTAAAAAACCCAGGCCAATTTGTGGGGAAAAAATCTGGGAAATGCCTCGCTGACCCATCTAGGCAATCGAAACTAGTCCAGGATCACTCCGGCCCTGAATTCCCTGCAGTACCTACCTTCTGTAAGAGGTGATCTCCGCCCCAGCCAGAAACAGGTTCAGCTCTCGCTTGAAGGAATTCAGCGAATCAGCGTCCACCACACGAGACGGCAGCCTTTTCCAGAGGTCCTCTATTCTCTGGGAAAAGAACCACCTCCTGGCATCTAACCTAGATCTGGCCTTACACAACTTAAAATTGTGACCCCTGGTCCTCCCTAACCTATTTAATTGGAACACACTGTGAATTCAAACACTATCTATTCCCTTCATCACCTTATAAACCTCGATCAGATCACCTCTAAGTCTACGCTTCTCTGAAACATAGAGTCCCAGCTCTTTCAGCCTATCTTGATAACTGAGATGCTTAGTTTGCAGGGCTGTGGGGAAAGAGTGGGACTAATTGGATAGCTCTTGAGAGCTGGCACAGGCATGATGGGCCGAATGACCTCCTTCTGTGCAGTAAAATTCTAAGACTGGCAGCGGGCATTTCACAAAGCACCTTGTTGCCATGGCGCTGCCCTCTGCACAACAGCCAGGAGCTCAGCTGGTTGAGGGGAGCAAGGCAGATTAAGTAGACAATAGCGTATTTGGTGCTGGTAGTCTATTTGTGACAGGACAGACTCTGCAGTAAGCCTTGGCTGGCATTATCACTGAAAGATAAAATTGCCTCCCACTCTAAAACCAAAACATAAACTCTGGATATCATGTTGGGATCACTGCCGCAATTACTTTCAGCCACCAGCAATGGAGGCTCTGTTGTTCTGTCCCTCAATTCCCCACTGTGAACCATCAAGAGTCGTTAACTTGAACAACCTTGAATTGTTTCCACCAGGCAGCCTCATGTGACCTGTCCTACAAAATGCACCACTTCTTCAGTTATTAGCCGTGACTAAAAATACAGCACTGACCCAAAATACCACTCCCCCAGGCAAATGTGTAATATTGAGTGCTGTACTTAAAGGAGCCTCGTCATCTCTGGGAGATTGAGGCTGGGCCAGGACATCACCGGGATTATAACTCACCGTCAGAGTAGTCTCCAGGACTAGTTTTGATCACATGAAGGGGTAGGAGAGGATTTTCCCAGACCTTTTCTCCCTAATTTATCTGTTTCTTCGCCTCTCCCAGGAGATTGCATAGCTCTGGGTGGGGTGGAGAGTGTCTGTACACGTGACCCATAAGAAAGAAAGGACTTGCATTTCTATAGCGCCTTTTATGACCTCAGGATACCCCAAAGCGCTTTACAGCCAATGAAATACTTTTGAAGTGTTGCCACTGTTGTGATGTAGGAAACGCGGCAGCCAATTTGCGCACAGTAAGCTCCCACAAACTGCGATGTGATAATGACCAGATAATCTGCTTTAGTGATGTCGGTTGAGGGATAAATATTGGCCCAGGACACCGGGGAGAACTCCCCTGCTGCTCTTCTTCGCCTGTCTGGGAAGGCTGGTCTTGACACTGTCGTACGGTGGTGACTTAGCTGGCTAGGCATTTTACCACGCGTATAGACCAGAGGCGGGCAATTATTTGGGCTGGAGGGCCACTTCACAAGTTTTGGTGAGCTGTTGTGGACCGCACACATAAAATTAATTGTGTTAACAACAGCTATCATTAAAATTTGTTGTGGCATTTATTGTATAAAGAACCCTTCCTGTCGTTTTCACACTTAATAAAAATAACACTTATTAACGTACTAACGAACATGATACAGGTTTACCCAAAACTTAGCGAGCCCCACTGAGGCCCAAATCGTGCACAAATACTGCACCCAGGGAGATGCTTTTGTGCTTTGGGACATTTTGCTGCGTTAAAGGCACTATATAAATACAAGTTGTTGTTGTTGTTGCTTCAGCTGTATACAATGATAACCCAAGCACTGCTTGTACCAACTACTCCACAGACCACTGCATGTAACCCCCAGGCAGTCTGACACAGCTCCAGTATCCAGATGATCCACTTTTTAGCTTCTTGTCCTTTCTTGTCTGTCTGCAATAATTCAAGGTCGCACCTGGCCTGTGAGAACTGCCTGAATCGGACTATTTCGCAGAGTTGAGGTCCTTGACTTAACTCCTGAAGAATAACGGGAGACACTTTTTTTATGAGTGGCGCACATTTCCCATGAAGCAGGCCATAAGACACTTCGCCATCATCCACTTACTTCACCGCTTCCTACCACACCTCCCAGGAACTTCAACTCGCCTAAGTCTCGGATCCCATGCTCCCACCCCCGATTCGCGCACGTGCGGAAAATATACGCGATTCGCACACGCGCAAATTGGCGTATTTTTTAAATCGCAAGATTTAGGCACTCCATTCGGAATCACTGCGTGGGCCGCATCAAATCAGTTGGCGGACTGGATACGGCCCCAGGGCCGTATTTTGCCCACCACTGGTATACACAGAGGTGGCATTGTCTCTGCGGACACTTCGAATGCTCTGTGGGAGACTGAGGGGGGAGCGTCATCCCATCAGCCTGGGTTGATCCAGGCCACAGAGATGAAAGGAGGGATGTGTTTAAACCACTGCCCCACCCATTGCCCTATCTCTGTCTTTGTTTTTACCCTTGAAGTTCAACAAGTTCAGGGGAACTCCAAGCTCAGTGGGTCGACCGGTTTTGTTTTATTCAGTGCATGAGCTAACAAACGAACAATGATAAGTAATAAATCTGCTCAGAAATCAACAATAGCTTTACTACTGTAATATTAACCCTAAACCGTGAATTAGAAACCTAAAGCACAATTTTACATAAAATAATTAAACTCGTGCTAGCCCCATCATCTATGTTTTCCTTTCATTCTCTCTGTGTGTCCTTTTTGGCATAGAATTACATAGAATCTAGAGCACTGAACCAGGCCATTCGGCCCAACAGGTCTATGCCAGTGTTTATACTGCACACGAGCCTCCTCCCACCCTACTTCATCTCACTTGATCAGCATTAGCCTTGGGTTGTGGCTAATATCCTCCCTGGCCTTTGCCAATTCTGCGACTGCAACTAAAGTCATATGACTACCATGGAACCTGTTATTCTTAATAATTAACACACATTCATAGAGATTTCAATCCACAACGTGTCATGGAAGGAGAACAGCAGATTGTGATTGAATCAGATGTAATGAGAGGGCCCTGGACAATGTATTAATACACCACAGGTTAGAGGGCAATGATGGGCACTGGACAATGTATTAATACACCACAGGTTAGAGGGCAATGATGGGCCCTGGACAATGTATTAATACACCGCAGGTTAGAGGGCAATGATGGGCCCTGGACAATGTATTAATACGCCACAGGTTAGAGGGCAATGATGGGCCCTGGACAATGTATTAATACACCACAGGTTAGAGGGGAACGCTATATTATTATAACTGATACATTTCTACCTAAAGTGAAGATATGATACATTAAATGTGAGTCTGCTGAACATCATCAGCAAACACGCAGCAGCTTTTTAAAAAATCAAAATGAATTATCTTCATAAACGAATCAGTCTCCTGAGGACCGCCTTTGAAAAGAGTGAGTCAATATGTTAATCAATAGAGGGCTTAAATCAGGTCACTGTGACGTCTGACTGCAGCAGAAGACGAAGAGGCCAACCAACATTAGCCCATCTCGCTGATGCTCTACTGAGCAAAAACTCCAGAGATGAAAAGCTTATTCATTTTTTTGCTGTTTAATATGATTTTCTATAAATAGATCTCTGCTGTAAATGTAGTGCTGGTATAGTCTCCATCTCATCGACCTTGTGTTTCTGACTGCTCTTTCACTGATCCCTTCAAAGCTGCTGTACTGCCACATTCACAACCAATACTCTTTGTCTGGGTTTCTTACGTAGGAACATACAATATCGTAAAATTACTTTTATAAACAGGAAAACATCATCAAGTCCAAGAAGACTGCCCCTTTTTCACAGATCAACCCCACACACATACCACTTCCCCATATCCCTCAACCCCACCCTATCCCTCAACCCCACCTCCCCACCCTATCCCTCAACCCCATCTCCTCCCCGTATTCCTCAACCCCACCTCCCCCCCGTATCCCTCAACCCCACCTCCCCACCCTATCCCTCAACCCCACCTCCCCACCCTATCCCTCAACCCCACCTCCCCCCCATATCCCTCAACCCCACCTCCTCCCCGTATTCCTCAACCCCACCTCCTCCCCGTATCCCTCAACCCCACCTCCCCACCCTATCCCTCAACCCCACCTCCCCACCCTATCCCTCAACCCCACCTCCCCACCCTATCCCTCAACCCCACCTCCCCACCGTATCCCTCAACCCCACCTCCCCACCCTATCCCTCAACCCCACCTCCTCCCCGTATCCCTCAACCCCACCTCCCCACCCTATCCCTCAACCCCACCTCCTCCCCGTATTCCTCAACCCCACCTCCCCACCCTATCCCTCAACCCCACCTCCTCCCCGTATTCCTCAACCCCACCTCCCCACCCTATCCCTCAACCCCACCTCCTCCCCGTATCCCTCAACCCCACCTCCTCCCCGTATTCCTCAACCCCACCTCCCCACCGTATCCCTCAACCCCACCTCCTCCACGTATCCCTCAACCCCACCTCCCCACCCTGTCCCTCAACCCCACCTCCTCCCCGTATTCCTCAACCCCACCTCCTCCCCTATCCCTCAACCCCACCTCCTCCCCAATCCCTCAACCCCACCTCCTCCCCGTATCCCTCAACCCCACCTCCACCCCAATCCCTCAACCCCACCTCCCCACCCTATCCCTCAACCCCACCTCCCCACCCTATCCCTCAACCCCACCTCCCCACCCTATCCCTCAACCCCACCTCCCCACCGTATCCCTCAACCCCACCTCCCCACCCTATCCCTCAACCCCACCTCCTCCCCGTATCCCTCAACCCCACCTCCCCACCCTATCCCTCAACCCCACCTCCTCCCCGTATTCCTCAACCCCACCTCCCCACCCTATCCCTCAACCCCACCTCCTCCCCGTATCCCTCAACCCCACCTCCTCCCTGTATTCCTCAACCCCACCTCCCCACCGTATCCCTCAACCCCACCTCCTCCACGTATCCCTCAACCCCACCTCCCCACCCTGTCCCTCAACCCCACCTCCTCCCCGTATTCCTCAACCCCACCTCCTCCCCTATCCCTCAACCCCACCTCCTCCCCAATCCCTCAACCCCACCTCCTCCCCGTATTCCTCAACCCCACCTCCCCACCCTATCCCTCAACCCCACCTCCTCCCCGTATCCCTCAACCCCACCTCCCCACCCTATCCCTCAACCCCACCTCCCCACCTTATCCCTCAACCTCACCTCCCCACCGTATCCCTCAACCCCACCTCCCCACCGTATCCCTCAACCCCACCTCCTCCCCGTATTCCTCAACCCCACCTCCCCACCGTATCCCTCAACCCCACCTCCTCCGCATATCCCTCAACCCCACCTCCTCACCATATCCCTCAACCCCACCTCCTCACCATATCCCTCAACCCCACCTACCTACCTTCTCCCCATATCCCTCAACCCCACCTTCTCACCATATCCCTCAACCCCACCTACCTACCTTCTCCCCATATCCCTCAACCCCACCTTCTCACCGTATCCCTCAACCCCACCTCCCCACCGTATCCCTCAACCCCACCTCCCCACCCTATCCCTCAACCCCACCTCCCCACCCTATCCCTCAACCCCACCTCCCCACCCTATCCCTCAACCCCACCTCCCCACCGTATCCCTCAACCCCACCTCCCCACCGTATCCCTCAACCCCACCTCCCCACCGTATCCCTCAACCCCACCGCCCCACCCTATCCCTCAACCCCACCTCCTCCCCATATCTCTCAACTCCACCTCCCCACCGTATCCCTCAACTCCACCTCCCCACCGTATCCCTCAACCCCACCTCCCCCCCATATCCCTCAACCCCACCTCCCCCCAATATCCCTCAACCCCACCTCCCCCCAATATCCCTCAACCCCACCTCCCCCCAATATCCCTCAACCCCACCTCCCCCCAATATCCCTCAACCCCACCTCCCCCCAATATCCCTCAACTCCACCTCCCCACCGTATCCCTCAACTCCACCTCCCCACCCTATCCCTCAACCCCACCTCCCCACCCTGTCCCTCAACCCCACCTCCTCCCCGTATTCCTCAACCCCACCTCCCCACCCTATCCCTCAACCCCACCTCCTCCCCATATCCCTCAACCCCACCTCCTCCCCGTATTCCTCAACCCCACCTCCCCACCCTATCCCTCAACCCCACCTCCTCCCCGTATCCCTCAACCCCACCTCCCCACCCTATCCCTCAACCCCACCTCCCCACCCTATCCCTCAACCCCACCTCCCCACCCTATCCCTCAACCCCACCTCCCCACCGTATCCCTCAACCCCACCTCCCCACCGTATCCCTCAACCCCACCTCCTCCCCGTATTCCTCAACCCCACCTCCCCACCGTATCCCTCAACCCCACCTCCTCCGCATATCCCTCAACCCCACCTCCTCACCATATCCCTCAACCCCACCTTCTCACCATATCCCTCAACCCCACCTACCTACCTTCTCCCCATATCCCTCAACCCCACCTTCTCACCGTATCCCTCAACCCCACCTCCCCACCGTATCCCTCAACCCCACCTCCCCACCCTATCCCTCAACCCCACCTCCCCACCCTATCACTCAACCCCACCTCCCCACCCTATCCCTCAACCCCACCTCCCCACCGTATCCCTCAACCCCACCTCCCCACCGTATCCCTCAACCCCACCTCCCCACCGTATCCCTCAACCCCACCGCCCCACCCTATCCCTCAACCCCACCTCCTCCCCATATCTCTCAACTCCACCTCCCCACCGTATCCCTCAACTCCACCTCCCCACCGTATCCCTCAACCCCACCTCCCCCCCCATATCCCTCAACCCCACCTCCCCCCCATATCCCTCAACCCCACCTCCCCCCCGTATCCCTCAACCCCACCTCCTCCCCGTATCCCTCAACCCCACCTCCCCCCCGTATCCCTCAACCCCACCTCCCCACCCTATCCCTCGACCCCACCTACCCACCGTATCCCTCGACCCCACCTTCACCGTATCCCTCGACCCCACCTCCCCACCCTATCCCTCGACCCCACCTACCCACCGTATCCCTCGACCCCACCTTCACCGTATCCCTCGACCCCACCTCCCCACCCTATCCCTCGACCCCACCTTCTCCCCATATCCCTCAACCCCACCTTCTCACCATACCCCTCAACCCCATACACACACCATCTCACCACATGCCAATATGGTTTCCACTTGTGGGGGAATCCAGTACTAGGGGCCATAAATATAAGATAGTCACGAATAAATCCAATAGGGAATTCAGGGGAAATTTCTTTCTCTAGAGAGTGATTAGAATGTGGAACTCGCTACCACAGGGAGTGGTTGAGGTGAACAACATAGATGCATTTAAGGGGAATCTAGATAAACACATGAAGGAGAAAGGAATAGAAGGATATGCTGAAAAGGTTAGATGAAGTAAATAGAGTGGAAGGAGGCTCGTGTGGAGCATAAACACCAGCACAGACCAGTTGGGCCGAATGGCCTGTTTCTGTGCTGTAAATACTTTGTAATTCTGCCTGGTTCTGGTGGCCAATAAGTATTCAACTATGTGAAAAAGTGGGACAGTGTATGTTGGAGCAGCAAAAGGCGCAGCGCGGTAATGTTCAGTGGCTAACATCACGAGTTCCCTATCGTGGATGAGCTGCTGTTGGAACTAGCACGGGGAGCAGCTGTAGGCTCCCAGGCACCTCTTGACAAAGGCCATTCTTGGGCCAAGCTTGGAAACCCAGTGCCAGATTCAGAGCTGCACTAGTGGAGGCTATTGGGGAAAATTAGCCCCAGTGCCTCGGTGCATAGCCTGGGCCAACCAAGCAGAACTGAGGAGTAAATGGAGCAATGCATAGCCTCACACACCCAACCCAACAAACCCCTTGCTATCAGAAGGAGCAGTTTTTGACTTTAGTGCTATTTAATACTGAATGGTTGTGGTGATTGGAGGTCAATCATCACAGCCCCAGGACATTGCTGCAGGAGTTCCTCAGGGCAGTGTCCTAGGCCCAACCATCTTCAGCTGCTTCATTAATGACCTTCCCTCCAACATAAGGTCAGAAATGGGGATGTTCGCTGATGACTGCACAGTGTTCAGCGCCATTCACAACTTCTCAGATAATGAAGCAGTCCATGCCCGCATGCAACAAGACTTGGACGACGTTCAGGCTTGGGCTGATAAGTGGCAGGTAACATTCGCGCCACAGAAGTGCCAGGCAATGACTATCTGCAACAAGCAAGAGTCTAACCACCGCCCCTTGACATTCAATGGCATTACCATTGCCGAATCCCCCACTATCAACATCCTGGGGGTCACCACTAACCAGAAATTTAACTGGACCAGCCACATAAATACTGTGGCAACAAGAGCAAGTCAGAGGCTAGGTATTCTGCGGCGAGTGTCTCACCTCCTGACTCCCCAAAGCCTTTCCACCATCTACAAGGCACAAGTAAGGAGTGTGATGTAATACTCTCCACTTGCCTGGATGAGTGCAGCTCCAACAACACAAGAAGCTTGACACCATCCAGCACAAAGAAGCCCGCTTGATTGGCACCCCATCCACCACCTTAAACATTCAGTCCCTCCACCACCGGCGCACTGTGGCTGCAGTGTGTACCATCTACAAGATGCACTGCAGCAACTCACCAAGGCACCTTTGACAGCACCTCCCAAACCCATGCCCTCTACCACCTAGAAGGACAAGGGCAGCAGGCGCATGGGAACACCACCACCTCCAAGTTCCCCTCCAAGTCACACACCATCCTGACTTAGAAGTATATCGCCGTTCCTTCATCATCGCATGGGTCAAAATCCTGGAATTCCCTACCTAACAGCACTGTGGGAGTACCATCACCACATGGACTGCAGCGGTTAAAGAAGGTGGCTCACCACCACCTGCTCAAGGGCAACTCGGGATGGGCAATAAATGCTGGCCTTGCCAGCGATGCCCACATCCCATAAACGAATAAAAAAAAAAATTGGAACTGTGCTGTCAGGTGCTGGTTTCATTGAGCATAGCGTGGGGGAATGGCCATCAAAACAAAGAGTTTTAATTGGTTGCTGAGTATAACGGGTGATTAGTGACCACTGATTACTTTAAGCTGCACCACCGATACAGTTAATGCAGATTAATGCCAGAGAAAACTCAGACCGAGACCCCAGTGATGTAGCACAAACTGCAAAGAGCTGTAACCCAGCTGGAGACTAAACAAGGAGGAACAGTCATCTTCTACCTTGAGAATAATCTGAGGCTCAGCTGCGGTCATGTCCTTCAGCAGAACGTCTGCAGTGCACACGTTCAAGGTCGGACCATCTCCTCTTTGCCTCCAATAGGAAAACACGCACCAGATAAAAGGAAACAACTGCGCTGGAAAGTCAGGTTAAAGAGCAAAACAACAGACCTCAAATGTTGACCCTGAACCAATTCGCCAAACTAAAAATACCAGTGAGGAGCCCAGGACTTGTCCTCTCCCACTGCTACTGTGCTTTAATGGATTTGGACACAGTTTATGCAAATGTGTTCCACCGCTATTGTAGACTCTGTAGAGGGAATGAGCCGCCCTTAGTCCCCTCAGCCCAGGGACATACCTGCTGCAGTTGCTGCGTTCTGCACAGAGCTGAACTCGGGTTCTGTCCAGGTCTTGGTGCGGAGTTTACGGTTGGCCCTGTGTCCAGTCGCTCCGGGAGGTCACCAAAGCCCAGGTACAGGTTAGGCAGCACGGCACAAGGACGGGAATGGTGCTGATTTGTGCCAATAGGTTTCAGGCCAAGCTGTGCCAACAGAGGGGGGAGGGGGCGGTGGTACTGGAGCACAGTATTTATTGGGTGCGATGGTGGGGGAGGGAGATATTGGGTATTTAGTCCTTGTGGGAGGGTGGTGGAGCATAGGAACAGTAGAAGGCCATTCAGCCCCTCGAGCCTGGACCGCCATTCATATTTTTCTTTATTCACTCTCGGGGTGTGGGCGTCACTGGCAAGGCCAGCATTTATTGCCCATCCCGAGTTGCCCTTGAGCAGGTGCTGGTGAGCCACCTTCTTGAACCGCTGCAGTCCGTGTGGTGAAGGTACTCCCACAGTGCTGTTAGGTAGGGAGTTCCAGGATTTTGACCCAGCGACGATGAAGGATCGGCGATATACTTCCATGTCAGGATGGTGTGTGACTTGGAGGGGAACTTGGAGGTGATGGTATTCCAATGTGCCTGCTGCCCTTGTCCATCCAGGTGGTAGAGGTCGCGGGTTTGGGAGGACCTGTTGAAGAAGCCTTGACTGATCATTACCTCAACTCCATTTTCCCACCTTTGCTCCATATTTCTTGATACCCTTACCCAACAAAAGTCTATCGATCTCAATAAGTTAGATTAATTGCAATAAAAGAAATTTCAATTGGTTGATGGACCTCAGTTCTGTCTGTGGCTCACTTGGTCTCTGGTTATAACTTTGCTTCTAACAACAGCAACTTGCATTTATATAGTGCCTTTAACGTAGTAAATGTCCCAAGGCGCTTCACAGGAGCATTATCAAACATAATTTGACACCGAGCTACAGAAGGAGATATTTGGGCAGATGACCAAAAGGTTAGTCAAACAGATAGGTTTTAAGGAGCGTCTTAAAGGAGGAAGGAGGGAGGCGGAGAGGTTTAGGGAGGGAATTCCAGAGCTTAGGGCCTTGGCAGCTGAAGGCACGGCCGCCAATGGTGGAACGATTAAAATCAGGGATGCTCAAGAGGCCAGAATTGGAGGATCGCAGAGATCGCGGAGGGTTGTAGAATTGGAGGAGTTTGCAGAGATTGGGGGTGGTGGGGGGCGGGGGGGGGGGGGGGAGGAGGCGGGGGATTTGAAAACAGGGATGAGAATTTTTAAATCGAGGTGTTGCTTAACCAGGAGCCAAAGTAGGTCAGCGAGCACAGGGGTGATGGGTGAACGGGACTTGGTGCGAGTTACAACATAGGCAGCAGATTTTTGGATGACCTCAAGTTTATGGAGGGTAAAACATGGAAGACTGGACAGGGTGCATTTGAATAGTCAAGTCTAGAGGTAACAAAGGCATGGATGAGGGTTTCAGCAGGGGCGGAAACGGGCGATGTTCCGGAGGTGGAAGTAAGCGGTCTTAGCGATGGCACGGATATGTGGTCGGAAGCTCATGTCGGGGTCAGATATGACATCAAGGTTGCGAACAGTCTGGTTCAGCCTCAGACAGTTGCCAGGGAGAGGGATGGAGTCGATGGGTAGGGAATGGAGTTTGTGGCGGGGAACAAAAATAATGGCTTCGGTCTTCCCAATATTTAGTTGGAGGAAACAGGTGGATCCGAGCTTCAATCAGACACGGGCAGGGTGGGGGATCGAACACGCAATCTTTGGTTTACAGGACCGACCCCTGATCACTTGGCGACCCGCGCCTGGTGTGGGGCTGACAACTAACTTCCTCAAAATAGTTGAATTTCGGGCTAGAAATTCGTTATAGCCAAGAAATGGGCAGTGTTTAGACTAAAAATGGTTAAGCTGCGCCACCTGAAAATTGTCTAGGATGCACGCAAGATTCGTGCTCACTCCTCATTAAAATGATTGCAGTCATGATTCCAGTCTAAAAACCCAAGCTCATTGGCGTTACACTGAAAAGCTGGACCAATATCGGGAGCTGTCTAATTGCAAGTAATGTTTGCCACAGACTTTTTTCACTACTTAAAGTGGAGGTTCATTGATGCTGCAGCACCTCATTCTCAGCATTGTTGGGTATGCAGCTGCCCCAACAACCAGAGGAAGAAGGAGAAGGAGAAGGAAGAGTTGTTAACAAATCCTGATGGCAGATCGCCGCCCCAGGGAGAGAGCCCGGAGGTTTTCGGATGAAGCTTTGGAGGCATTGGTTTTTGTGGTGTACAGAAGGCAGGCGGTCCTGTACCCACCAACTGGCAGGAGGCCCTTGCCACAAGTCTGCCACACTATGTGGAGGGAGGTGGCACACCACGTCATGGGCAGCACTGTGGTCCGCAGGTCCCACACCCAGGTGCAGGAAGAAGTTTAATGACCTCACACGGGTGGTCAGGGTGAGTGAAGGCTTCAACAAATGCTACACACCACCATCTGTACCACAAGCTTCACACACTGCTCAATGCAGCACACTCCCAGCACACTCCCAGCACACTCCCAGCACTCACCCACCAACAATCTCTACCTATCAACACCCCACATTTCACACCTTGCACACAATGACAGCTATTCAACTATGGCAGGCACATCACCCAGGCACATTGCTCCACACTCACTCACACACTTTCCTTTCTCTTGCAGGCCAGGGTGGCTCACAACCAGCGTGAGCAGGAGTGGACAGGCAGCGGCCAAGCCCAGATTAAAGAGCTGAGCCAGCTGGAGACGAACGTGCTGGAGGTCATTAGGCGCCAGGTCATCAGTACCATGGCGACCGGCGACGTTGATCCCCTTGGGGACAACAACGGTATGTTCATCCCTACTCCTTCTTCTCACATCCCACTTCCCCCTCATCCACAATATTTTCTCACTTTCAACCTACTCATGCTGTTTGCAGGCATTTCCCCCTTCCCGCCCCCCATTCCCCTCACTATAACCCGACTCTTGTACCTTTCTGCTTTCAGATAATCAGCAAGCACCTGAGCAGCCTGTCCCCAAGGGCACAGCAGAGAGCGAGGGGGGAGAAGAGGAGGAGGAAGAAGACACCGCATCACTGCATGTCTCACTCGCAAACACCAGCTCAGATACTGGCACTACGCGTTCTTTAGAGGCTGGTATAGTAGCGGGATCTGCACAGGGTGATACACTGGGGATGAGCGGGCTGCAGCAAGGCCTAGGGGAAAGGGTAGCTCGGGGGCCAGCTCCCCGAAGGGCGAGTTCGTGCGCAAGTTCTGCTGCACAGGACTCAGATGAGGCCCTTGATGGAGAGGTCTTTAGAAGAAGGATGATGGGCATGCACACGGAAATGACAGGTGCAATGGCAAGGCTGCCAGAGAGCCTCTCGGCAATGGCAAGGAGCGTGGAGGAGTCCGCCTCCAACATTGCACAGAGCTCTGCGCACACCATGGAGCCAAGGATTTCCAGTCTGGAAATGATGGTAGACTCCCAGAGAGACCGTGGCGACCCAGACCTGATGGTGTGCATGATGAGCGATGTCGCAGCTTCTATTGCAGCACAGGCAGAAACGACCCAATGTCTTAGTGCTGCAGCGGATGCTCTGACTGCTGCCATCATGGCTGGGTCTACCACCGTCGACTGGGGCTTTCATAGTGTCGCAGCAGGCCAGCAATCTGTGCTCCAACAGATTGCTAGGAATGCTGAGGTACCGCCCCAGGGCAGTAGCAGTGAGTCTGTGGAGCAGGAACCTGCTGTCCTCTCTCAGGATGACAGCATTCCTACTCCTACCACTGCCACTCCACCATTGCCCATGTCGCTGCCAGACAGCCAGTCAGTCAGCCAGCCCAGACTGCTGCCTTCTAGGTCCACAGCTGGTCAAGGGTGTCCTGCAAGGCCATCTGAAGTCTCCCGCATGGAAACTCAGCAGCTTTCTACCAGCCATGCTGCAGCCACTGGGGGAGCACTGCGTAGAAGCACTAGGGTGGGAAAAGGCACACGAGCGACAGGCACGAAGGGATTGCACAAGGGTGATTAGTTTATAATGTTTATAGATAAATTTATTAATTGTGTTTGGAATCTTTTGTGGTGTCTCTCAGTTCAGCTTTGTGCCCAGGAGGACACTGTGATATGGCGTGAGACAGGGATGGTATGATGGGGATGTGAGACAGGGATTGTATGATGGGGATGTGAGACAGGGATGGTATGATGGGGATGTGAGACAGGGATTGTATGATGGGGATGTGAGACAGGGACTGTATGATGGGGATGTGAGACAGGGATGGTATGATGGGGATGTGAGACAGGGATGGTATGATGGGGATGTGAGACAGGGATTGTATGATGGGGATGTGAGACAGGGATGGTATGATGGGGATGTGAGACAGGGATTGTATGATGGGGATGTGAGACAGGGATTGTATGATAGGGATGTGAGACAGGGATGGTATGATGGGGATGTGAGACAGGGATGGTATGATGGGGATGTGAGACAGGGATTGTATGATGGGGATGTGAGACAGGGACTGTATGATGGGGATGTGAGACAGGGATTGTATGATGGGCATGTGAGACAGGGATGGTATGATGGGCATGTGAGACAGGGATGGTATGATGGGGATGTGAGACAGGGATTGTATGATGGGGATGTGAGACAGGGATGGTATGATGGGGATGTGAGACAGGGACTGTATGATGGGGATGTGAGACAGGGATGGTATGATGGGGATGTGAGACAGGGATTGTATGATGGGGATGTGAGACAGGGATGGTATGATGGGGATGTGAGACAGGGATTGTATGATGGGGATGTGAGACAGGGATTGTATGATGGGGATGTGAGACAGGGATGGTATGATGGGGATGTGAGACAGGGATGGTATGATGGGGATGTGAGACAGGGATTGTATGATGGGGATGTGAGACAGGGATTGTATGATAGGGATGTGAGACAGGGATGGCATGATGGGGATGTGAGACAGGGATTGTATGATGGGGATGTGAGACAGGGATTGTATGATGGGGATGTGAGACAGGGATGGTATGATGGGGATGTGAGACAGGGACTGTATGATGGGGATGTGAGACAGGGATTGTATGATGGGGATGTGAGACAGGGATTGTATGATGGGGATGTGAGACAGAGATTGTATGATGGGGATGTGAGACAGGGATTGTATGATGGGGATGTGAGACAGAGATTGTATGATGGGGTTGTGAGACAGGGATTGTATGATGGGGATGTGAGACAGAGATTGTATGATGGGGTTGTGAGACAGGGATTGTATGATGGGGATGTGAGACAGGGATTGTATGATGGGGATGTGAGACAGAGATTGTATGATGGGGATGTGAGACAGGGATTGTATGATGGGGACGTGAGACAGGGATGGTATGATGGGGATGTGAGACAGGGATTGTATGATGGTGATGTGAGACAGGGATTGTATGATGGGGATGTGAGACAGGGATTGTATGATGGGGATGTGGTGAGCTACGGGGATCTGGGGTTTTCATTCATGTGAATCGGAGTCTGATGAGCCGGTCACGGACAGCCCGTCCGGAAGGCCGATTGTCTGGCTGCCTCCGCCCTCCCTCCTGTTCTTCCTCCTCCTCGTCCTCTTCCTCCTCATCTTCCTCCTTTTCGTCAAATGGAACCTTGCGGGAGAAATTACGTGTTCAGCGCCACACGTTAACGCCTCATCTTCCTCCTCCTCTCCCTCGTCCTCCTCCTGAGGTGGTCCCGCAATCCCTGCTGTCAAGGGCTGGGCCCTCGTGATGGCCAAGTTGTGGAGCATGCAGCAGACCACCATGAAATGAGACACCCGCTCTGGCGAGTACTGGAGGGCTCCTCCCGAACGGTCAAGGCAGCAGAACCGTTGCTTCAGCAGGCCGATAGTCTGCTCGATGATGTTCCTGGTGACAGCATGGCTCTCATTATATGAGTGCTGGCCAGGAGTGTTGGGATTGCGGAGGGGAGTCATGAGCCAGGTGGAGAGCAGATAGCCCTTGTCTCCGAGCAGCCACCCTCGAGCATGACATGGTGGCTGGAAGAGTGCTGGCACACCGGTCTGGCGGGTGAAGGCATCATGGCTGCTGCCAGGATAGCGGCCATTCACATTGAGGATTCGCTGTCTGTGGTCACACACCAACTGCACATTAAGTGAGTGGTAGCCTTTGCGGTTACGGAAGATCTCAGGATTGTTATGCGGTGCCCGCAAAGTCACGTGGGAGCAGTCGATGGCGCCCTGCACCATGGGGAAGCCCGCTATCCTGGCAAAGCCACATGCACGCTCATCCTGCTTCTCATTGATGATCGGGAAGCCAATGTAGTTCCTTCTCCTGGTGTAGAGAGCCTTTGTGACCTCCTTGATGCTGCGATGGATGGCGAACTGTGAGATGTTAGCTAGTCTCCTGTTGCAGACTGGAAGGATCCACCGGTGAAGAAATTGAGGGCCACGGTGACTTTGACCGCCACTGAGAGAGCCATGGTTGTCCTGTGGTCTGAGGCTCAAGGTCTGGTTGCAGGAGGTGGCAGAGTTCTGTGTCCACCTCCTTGGTGAAGCGAAGCCTCCTAATAGACTGCTCCTTAATTGGAGGTAGGTTCCGCTTAATTGGAGGTAGGAGAAGTGCTGTCGGAATACCCTCGGAGAGTAAGGCCTCCTGTTGAGAGCCCTCCTCCTTGTGCGTCTTTCTTGGAGATACTCAGCAAGTCAGGCAGCATCTGTGGAGAGAGAAACAGAGTTAACATTTCAGGTCGATGACCCTTCGTCAGAACTGGAAAAAGCTGGAGATGGAACAGGTTTTTAAGCAAGTGTAGGGGCAGGGAAAAGGGGGAGGGGAGGGAGGAAAGAACAAAAGGGAAGGTCTGTGATAGGATGGAAGGCAGGAGAGATTAAGAGACATTAAGAGATGGTGCAAGGCAAAAGGAGATGGTAATGGGACAAGTTAAGAAACAAAAGATGGCTCTAGATGAAGTGTAAATGGCACAGGCAGAATGAAAGACAGCTGCCATGTGAGAGAGAGAAAAAAATAAATGGAAAAAAAAAGATAGGGGCAGAGGTTATGGCCTGAAATTGTTGAACTCGATGTTGAGTCCAGAAGGCTGTAAAGTGCCTAATCGAAAGATGAGGTGCTGTTCCTCGAGCTTACGTTTATCTTCATTGGAACAGTGTAAGAGGCCGAGGACGGTGAGGTCTGAGTGGGAGTGGAGTGGCGAATTAAAGTGACAGGTGTCCGGAAGCTCGGGGTCACCCTTACGGACTGAACGGAGGTCACCCAATCTGTGTTTGGTCTCCCCAATGTAGAGGAGACCGCATCATGAGCAGTGAATGCAGTATACTAAATTGCAAGATGTACAAGTAAATCGCTGTTTCACCTGGAAGGGGTGTTTGGGGCCCTGGACAGTGGGAAGGGTGGAGGTAAAAGGGCATGTGTTGCATCTCCTGCGCTTGCACGGGAAGGTGTCGGGCGAAGGGGAAGGGGTGTTGGGGGTGATAGAGGGGTGGACCAGGGTGTCGCGGAGGGAGCGGTCCCTTCGGAATGCTGAAAGGGGAGGTGAGGGGAAGATGCGTTTGGTGGTGGGATCACGCTGGAGGTGGTGGAAATGGCGGAGGATGATCCGTTGAATGTGGAGGCTGGTGGGGTGAAAGGTGAGGACAAGGGGTACCCTATTATGGTTCCGGGAGGGAGGGGAAGGGGTGAGAGCAGAAGTGTGGGAAATAGAACGGACATGGTTAAGGGCCGTGTCAACCACAGTAGAGGGGAATGGAATAGAGTCCTTACAGGAAGCGGAGTGGGAGGAAGTGTAGTCCAGGTAGCTGTGGGAGTCAGTGGGCTTGTAGTGAATGTTTGTCAATAACCTATCCCCAGAGATGTAGACGGAGGAGTTGAGGAAGGGAAGGGAAGAGTCGGAGATGGACCATGTGAAGGTGAGGGAAGGGTGGAAATTGGAAGCAAAGTGAATGAAATTTTCTAGTTCAGGGCGAGAGCAGGAAACAGCAGCGATACAGTTGTCAATGTACCGGAAAAAGAGGTGAGGGAGGGGACCTGTGCTCCCTCCCTGATACCAAATAACCTTGGAATAACTAAAGAAAACTCTTGCAGTTGCAGGAAGTAGCACACAGCCACTCAAACTGTCGGGTGCGAGTGATTGGTGATGTAGCGTTGCTTGAGCCGGCTTCCTGCTGCTGCCGCCACCTCAACCTGTCATTGCTTTCTCCAGCCGGTAAGTTCAATGGCTAAAATGAAGTTGGGAGATTGGGTGTCAAGTGAGTGTTGCACACTCACTGACTTCATGATCTCTGTGATTGCGATGTCCCCGGCGATCGAGCTTAGCGGCAACGCTACCGGCAAGACGGATATGGCGTGCGACGCTGGAACCACCATCAGCTGGCGGTAGAGCTCTGAACGGCGTTTTAGCGCCATCTCGTGGCGTTAACGTGTGGCGCTGAGCACGTAATTTCTCCCCCAAGGTTCCAGAAACCTACGCGGCGAATGAGAAGCAGCCAGCAATTGCTGACCAATATTTGTTTTCTTTTTTTTTTTGCAGGGTGTGATACCGCTGGGTGGATGCATCGTCGAGGCAAAGGAAGAGCCCAACATGCCCTTTGTGATGAGAATTTCACACGAGGATTTCCACGTAAGTCAGAGCTGCCGTCCGGATAATGAGCAAGGGGGCTATGTGAAGTTGCCTCGAGTCTCCTCTTCGCTTCATAACAGGACGGGGAAAGTCAAACTAGATCAATGGAATAGGCCGAGGCAGAGGGCGCTGGATTCAAAGTTGAAAGGGCAACTTTAGGGCAGGCACAGAGGGCGGTTGAGGCTAGGACAAGGGTCTCCATTGAGAAAGAGCCAGTGTCACAGCAGGGCTGGTGTTCCAAAAGGATGAGATTGAAAGGCTATCAAAGCTCTCTCCGTCCACAGACCGTATACAATTATTCCACCATGGCCTCCACCCCTCCTCTACACGTCAATCTTAAAATCAATTGAAGGTTTATTTATGACGGCCTCCAAGTAAACCAACAGAGCAGCAACATTGGTCATAGCAGTGAGAGGACAAGGCAGTAAATTCCGCCCTGAGATCCCCTTACCCTAAACAGGACTCCGCGACAGTTATCTCCATCCTGGGAGCTGTGCCAGTCCTGCTTTCTTAGAAACATAGAAACATAGAAGATAGGAGCAGGAGTAGGCCATTCGGCCCCTCGAGCCTGCTCCGCCATTCAATGCGATCATGGCTGATCATCCAAATTCAGTACCCTGTCCCTGCTTTCTCCCCATATCCCTTGATCCCTTTAGCCTTAAGAAATATATTTAACGAGTTGGCCTCAACTGCCTTCTGTGGTCGAGAATTCCACAGGTTCACCACTCTCTGGGTGAAGAAATTCCTCCTCATCTCAGTCCTAAATGGCTTACCCCTTATCCTTAGACTGTGACCCCTGGTTCTGGACTCCCTGGCCATCGGGAACATCCTTCCTGCATCTAGTCTGTCTAGTCCTGTTAGAATTTTATAAGTTTCAATGAAATCCCCTCTCATTCTTCTAAACTCTAGCGAATACAAGCCCAATCGACCCAATCTCTCTTCATACGTCATTCCTGCCATCCCAGGTATCAGTCTGGTGAATCTTCGCTGCACTCCCTCCATGGCAAGAACATCCTTCCTCAGATAAGGCGACCAAAACTGCACACAATACTCAAGGTGTGGTCTCACCAAGGCCCTGTACAACTGCAGTAAGACATCCTTGCTCCTGTACTCGAATCCTCTCGCTATGAAGGCCAACATACCATTTGCCTTCTTAACCGCCTGCTGCACCTGCATGCTTACCTTCAGCGAGTGGTGCTCAAGGACACCCAGGTCTCGTTGCACTTCCCCTTTTCCCAATCTATTGCCGTTCAGATAATAATCTGCCTTCCTGTTTTTGCCACCAAAGTGGATAACCTCGCATTTATCCACATTATACTGCATCTGCCATACATCTGCCCAATCATCCAACCTGTCCAAATCATACTGGAGTTTCTCTGCATCCTCCTCACAGCACACACGCCCACCCAGCTTTGTGTCGTCTGCAAACTTGGAGATATTACATCTAGTTCCCTCGTCTAGATCATTAATATATATTGTGAATAACTGGGGTCCTAGCACCGATCCCTGCGGTACCCCACTAGTCACTGCCTGCCACTTGGAAAAAGACCCTTTTATTCCAACTCCTTGCTTCCTGTCTGCCAACCAGTTCTCTATCCAAGTCAATACCTTACCCCCAATCCCATGTGCTTTAACTTTGCACGCTAATCTCTTATGCAGGACCTTATCGAAAGCCTTCTGAAAATCCAAATACACCACATCCACTGGTTCTCCCTTATCTATTCTACCAGTTACATCCTCAAAAAATTCCAGTAGATTAGTCAAGCATGATTTACCTTTTGTAAATCCATGTTGACTTTGTCCGATCCTGTCACTGTTTTCCAAGTGCTCTGCTATTACATCTTTTATAATGGACTCTAGCATTTTCCCCACTACCGATGTCAGGCTTACTGGTCTATAATTCCCCGTTTTCTCTCTACCACCTTTTTTAAATAGTGGGGTTACATTAGCTACCCTCCAATCCATGGGGACTGTTCCAGAGTCTATAGAATTTTGGAAGATGACCAGCAATGCATCTACTATTTCTCTGGCCACTTCCTTAAGTACCCTAGGATGTAGATTATCAGGCCCTGGGGATTTATCGGCCTTCAATCCCGTCAATTTCCCTAACACCATTTCCCTACAAATACTGATTTCATTCAGTTCCTCCCTCTCATTAGACCCTATGTTCCCCGACATCTCTGGGAGGTTATTTGTGTCCTCCTTTGTGAAGACAGAACCAAAGTACGTATTTAATTGGTCTGCCATTTCTTTGTTCCCCATTATAAATTCTCCTGATTCTGACTGCAAGGGACCTACACTTGACTTCACCAATCTTTTTCTCTTCACATATCTATAGAAGCTTTTACAGTCAGTTTTTATGTTCCCTGCAAGCTTACTCTCATACTCTATTTTCCCCCTCTTAATTAATCCCTTTGTCCTCCTTTGCTGAATCCTAAACTGCTCCCAATCCTCAGGTTTGCTGCTTTTTCTGACCAATTTATATGTCCTCTCCTTGGATCTTATGCTATCCCTAACTTCCCTTGTTAGCCACGGTTGAGTCACCTTTTTTGTTTTTTTATGCCAAACAGGGATGAACAAATTCTGCAGTTCATCCATGCGATCTTTAAATGTTTGCCATTGCCTATCCACCGTCAACCCTTTAAGTAACATTCCCCAATCCATCCTAGCCAACTCGCGCCTCATACCATCGTAGTTTCCTTTATTTAAATTCAGGACCCTAGTCTCTGAGTCAGCTACTTCCCTCTCCATTTTAATGAAGAATTCTATCATATTATGATCGCTCCTCCACAAGGTGCCTCGCACAACAAGATTGCTAATTAATCCTTTCTCATTACATAATACCCAGTCGAAGATGGCCTGATCTCTAGTTGGTTCCTCGACATATTGGTCCAGGAAACCATCCTGTATACACTCTAGGAATTCCTCCTCCACAGTATTGTTACTAATTTGGTTAGCCCAATCTATATGTAGATTAAAGTTACCCATGATAACTGCTGTGCCCTTATTGCACGTGTCTCTAATTTCCCACTTAATGCCATCCCCAACCTCAGCATTACTGTTTGGGGGTCTGTATACAACTACCACTAACGTTTTCTGCCCCTTGGTATTTCTCAGCTCTACCCATACAGATTCCACATAATCAGAGCTAATATCCTTCCTTACTATTGTGTTAATCTCTTCTTTAACCAGCAATGCTACCCCACCTCCTTTTCCTTTTTGCCTGTCTTTCCTGAATATTGAATACCCCTGGATGTTGAATTCCCAGCCTTGGTCACCCTGGAGCCATGTCTCCGTAATCCCAATTATATCAGATCCGTTTACATCTATTTGCGCAGCTAATTCATCCACCTTATTATGAATGCTCCTCGCATTGAGACACAAAGCCTTCAAGCTTGTTTTTTTAACACTCTTAGCCCTTTTAGAATTATTAATTACTGTGGCCATGTTTGATTTACACCCTTGATTTCTCTGACTGCCACTTTTGCTTTTCTCCTTCCTGTCTTTTGCTTCTATCCTTGCTTCCCTTTCCTCTGTCTCCCTGCACAGGTTCCCAACCCCCTGCCATTTTAGTTTAAACCCTCCCCAACAGCACTAGCAAACACTCCCCCTAGGACATCGGTCCCGGTCCCGCCCAGGTGCAAACCGTCCAGTTTGTACTGGTCCCACCTCCCCCAGAACCAGTTCCAATGTCCCAGGAATTTGAATCCCTCCCCCTTGCACCATTCCTCTAGCCACGTATTCATCTGAAATATCCTTCTATTTCTACTCTGACTAGCACGTGGCACTGGTAGCAATCCTGAGATTACTACCTTTGAGGTCCTATTTTTTAATTTACCTCCTAACTCCCTATATTCAGCTTTTAGTACCTCATCCCGGTTTTTACCTATATCGTTGGTACCTATATGCACCACGACAACTGGCTGTTCACCCTCCCCCTCCAGAATGCCCTGCAGCCGCTCCAAGACATCCTTGACCCTTGCACCAGGGAGGCAACGTACCATCCTGGAGTCTCGTTTGCGGCCGCAGAGACGCCTATCTATTCCCCTTACAATAGAATCCCCTATCGCTATAGCTCTCCTGCTCTTTTTCCTCCCGTCCTCTGCAGCAGGGCCACCCATGGTGCCAGGAAGTTGGCTGCTGCTGCCTTCCCCCGATAAGCCATCTCCCTCAACAATATCCAAAGCGGTATATCTGTTTGAGAGGGGGATGGCCACAGGGGACCCCTGCACTGCCTGCCTGCGTCTACTACTCTGCCTGATGGTCACCCATTCCCTTCCTGCCTGTGGAGGACTCGCCCGTGCTCCCAGTCTAGGTGCAAACCCTTTCTGATCACAGGCACACAACTTTACACATCTCGCCGGGTGTGTTCCCCTTTTGTTCCCGTACTCTTTGGTTCAAAGGAAGTGTCCAGACAGATGTTTCCCTTCCGGTAGCTCCTATCAATGGGAACCAACACCTCATAGCTGGTCAATCATTCATTCCCTTGGTTAACTCCTGCTCCTGTCGGCCCAAATCAACAGACTTGCTTGTGTCTCTCACTATTTCTCTCTCTTCACTTGGGCGAAAAAGCCATTTGTTCCAGAAGTTTCCCTTCAAATGCAATTGCAATATTGATTTGTTGTTTTAATACGCTATGGTCCTCTCGACTTGTCTGCAGCCTTTGACATGATTGACCACTCCATCCTCCTCCAAGGCCTCTCCACCGTCGTCCAGCTGGGTGGGACTGCACTCGCTTGGTTCCATTCTTATCTATCTAATCATAGCCAGAGAATCACCTGCAATGGCTTCTCTTCCCATTCCTGCATTGTTACCTCTGGTGTCCCCCAAGGATTTATCCTTGCCCCCCTCTTATTTCTCATCAACATCTCGGCGACATCGAAAACACAGCGTCAGTTTCCACATGTATGCTGACAACACCCAGCTCTACCTCACCACCACCTCTCTCAACCCCTCCATAGTCTCTATCCAGTACTGGATGAGCAGAAATTTCCTCCAACTAAATATTGGGAAAACTGAAGCCATTGTTTTCGGTCCCTGCCACAAACTCTGTTCGCTAGCCACCGACTCTGTCCCTCTCCCTGGCAACCGTCTGGTGCTGAACCAGACTTTTCACAACCTTGGTGTCATATTTGACCCCGAGTTGAGCTTCCGCCCACATATATCCGCGCCATCACTAAGACCACCTATTTGCACCTCGGTAACATCGCCCGTCTCCGCCCTTGCCTCAGCTCATTTGCTGCTAAAACCCTCATCCATGCCTTTGTTACCGCTAGACTTGACTATTCCAACGCACTCCTGGCTGGCCTCCCACGCTCTACCCTCCGTGAACTTGAGGTCATCCAAAACTCGTCTGCCCGTGTCCTAACTCGCACCAAGCCCCGTTCACCCATCACCCCTGTGCTCGCTGACCTACATTGGCTCCCAGTTAAGCAAAGCCTCGATTCTAAAATTCTCATCCTTGTTTTGAAATCCCTCCATGGCCTCCTCCCTCCCTATCTCTGCAAACTCCTCCAGCCCTACAACCCTCCGAGATATCTGCGCTGCTCCAATTCTGGCCTCTTGAGCATCCCCGGTTCTAATCGCTCCACCGGAGTGTATGGTCGCATAGAGGCCTGGACTAATGATCCAGAATCATCAGTTCACATTCCACCATGACAGCTGGGGAATTTCAATTCAATTAATTAATAAATCTGGAATTAAAAAGCTAGTATCAGTAATGGTGACCATGAAACTCCCGGATTGTCGTAAAAACCCATCTGGTTCACTAATGTCCTTTAGGGAAGGAAATCTGCCGTCCTTACCCGGTCTGGCCTATATGTGACTCCAGACCCACAGCAATGTGGTTGACTCTTAACTGCCCTCTGAAATGGCCTAGCAAGCCATTCGGTTGTACCAAACCGCTACAAAATCGTGGAACTCCCACCACCACCTTCTCTCGGACAATTCAGGATGGACAATATATACTGGCCTTGCCAGAAATGCCCACTTCCCATGAACGAATTTAAAAAAACCATTGGTGGCCATGCTTTCAGCTCTGGAATTCCCTCCACCCCTCTACCTCTCTTTCCTCCTTTAAGACGCTCCTTAAAACTTTTCTGTTCTGCTCCTCTGTGCTGTTCCTCAGGCAATTAATGCCGTGTGATTGCTTACCATTTTCGGGGCCTCAATTCCAGTCCTTCCTGCCCAGCCCTTTCTTCTGCCTGTTGGAATAATCCTTATCCTGTTAATAACTGATTCGAAAAGCTAGAGACAATAATGTGTTTGACAATTAACATCATTGAATATTGTCTGAAAACATTCCTCTTAAGACTACATACAGAGTAGTACACAGAGTGCTACACCTCGAAACTCACGTGTAAAGAACTCCCCGGGAATCGTGAGTGATTGCCTGTTCATCATACGTCTCCTTGAAGGTAGCCAAAGTCTTAACTGAGTTAAAGTTTTGTATCTCTCTTTATAGTATTTTAAAAACAAGCATACATTGTCCAATTCTTGCTGAGTTTAACTGTGTTGAGCAGTTTATGACCCTTAGGCCATCGAATAGATTGCTGAACACACAACCACAGGGGCCTCATCCTTATCAATATCCTGTTCCATTGTCATCTCTGCAGTCTTTGCCCTTTCCGAAGTATAGCATTTGTCCTGTAGTGTCATTGTGGTTTAGCCATTATTGCAACATTAGCTGTTCTCTGTCTTAGTTCCGTGTTAAAACAATGTAAAATCATATCTATATCCTTACACTCCTAGGACTCCCTCCTCTGCCCCACTGTTTTTGGGGCCCTCCTCCTTCTTCTGTTCAGCCCTTCTCCGCTGAGTGACCGAATTCAAAAGCGATGAATTAACTAACGTGTGGCGAAGTAAATGGAGTCACTGCCGTCTCATCACAGGATTTCTACCTGACTGAATGGGACCCAGTTACTTCATTTAATGGTGTGTGTGTGGCCAACTCAATGGACTCGAAACACATTCATTAAATCATGCGTAGCACGCCGAACTGAATCCAGCAAATTAATTACATTGTGTGTTGGTGAGTCAGTGGAATCTCCAGAATCATAATAAGTGAATTGAATTGGGCGAAATAGTCAATTAATTATATTATGGATCCATAAGTTAATGGAATCCAGTGAATTAATTAACGTAAGTGAAGTCAATCAAATATGCCTCAGTGACTAGAATCCAACTTTTTTCTGCCCTGTCCAGCTCACCATGGTTACTGGCTACTTCGGTAAGCTCCCTAAATACTACCTATACCGTACTCCCTTCCCTCTCTACTGCTCATTACACCTCCTTATTTACTACTCAACAACAACAACTTGTATTTATATAGCGCCTTTAACGTAGTAAAACCTCCCAAGGTGCTGCACAGGAGTATTTTAAGACAAAAAATTTGACACCGAGCCACATAAGGAGAAATTAGGGCAGGTGACCAAAAGCTTGGTCAAAGAGGTAGATTTTAAGGAGCGTCTTAAAGGAGGAAAGAGAGGTAGCGAGGCGGACAGGTTTAGGCAAGGAATTCCAGAGCTTAGGGCCTAGGCAACAGAAGGCACGGCCACCAAAAGTTGAGCGATTATAATCAGGGATGCTCAAGAGGGTAGAATTAGAGGAGTGCAGATATCTCGGGGGTTGTGGGGCTGGAGGAGGTTACAGAGATAGGGAGGGGCGAGGCCATGGAGGGATGGAAAACAAGGATGAGAATTTTGAAATCGAGGCGCTGCTTAACTGGGAGCCAATGTAG
Organism: Squalus acanthias; assembly: GCA_030390025.1. Lineage (NCBI taxonomy): Eukaryota > Metazoa > Chordata > Chondrichthyes > Squaliformes > Squalidae > Squalus > Squalus acanthias. The sequence continues at coordinate 96,984,476 of CM059425.1, read as the reverse complement.
GTCAGCGAGCACAGGGGAGATGGGCGAACGGGACTTGGTGCAAGTTAGGACACGAGTTTTGGATATCCTCCAATTCTTTCCTCTGCCAACTACACTCTACTCTCCCGAAGCTGCTCCCTGACCCCACAAGACTTGACCAAGCTACAAAAATGGCCACCAGCTTCACAAGAGCTTCACAAAAGCTGGCACAACCACCCTCCAAAGCAGCTTGCCAGAAAAGCAGCCCTAAATAGAGAACTTAGCCTAAAAATTCGCTAAAGCCCAGAAACGGGCGGTGCCACCGTGGGGCGAGGTTAACTCGCACCCGTAAAAAGAGCGCAGCGCAGAACCTACTGTGCAACACGCTGTTCCAGGCGGTACGCTCAGCAGGAGGCCTAAGGTTGGGTCTAAACTATCTGTGCGGCGTTACCAGGAAATCGCGATTTATGAAAGTGAAGTGGAATGTTTCTGATTATGTTTCTGGTGTTTTGTAGGTTGATGGAGAGGGTATGCAAGATAAATCAAAGCCTAAAAATACACTAAGCTGTCAGATTTTAAAGAATGCAACCTGCAGTTTAGCTGAAATCTATGTTTAATTCAACTGCTGACACTCTCAAATATTTAGCTGGCTAATCTGTCAAGTACAATTATTAATCAAAAAAGTCATCACTAACTGATTAAATAACCGCAATTTGGGTGGAATCATTCTAGCAGTTTGAGGCTCCAAATAGTTGAAGTTATGAAAACTCATGCAACATGTGTCATACAATTCCCGATTACACCATCTAGTGCAAACAATGTCAAAATTATTTGAAACAGTGATCAGTTAAGAATGCAAACCTGTCACAGAGGCTGGGTCCGGTGGGGCTGCACATACTCTGCATTGTTATTGAAGACTGAGAGATCTGTAGATCTCTGCCGCTCTCTCCGGGTCTATGTGCTGGCAACGGCTGCACGCACGGCCCTGCTTTGGCGAGGGCATTAAAAGGAACGGCGATGTCCAAAATCACCCAGCGTGCGCCAATTCGGCGTTGCATGCCGATTGACGTCACGATCTTGATCATTAAAATATTTGAGGCGCGCGCAGGCAATGGCAGCGCTGCCGACCTGCTCAATATGGCGGCCATCGCGTTCCATGCCGAAAGTGGGCAGAAGCGAGGTGGCCGCCATTTTTTCTTCAAAACTGGCCTTAATGGTTGGCACTAAAGGTCCCAATTTCTAGGTCCATGTATTTATATAGCACCTTATCACCTTGCCCCAGAACGTCCCAAGGAGCTTTACAACCACTGACGTACTTTTGAAGTGTAGTCACTGTTTTAATGTAGGAAATGCAGCAGCCAATTTGCGCACAGACAGCAAATGAGATAAATGACTTGTAAAAGAAAATAAGCTTTTTTGATAACAATTTATTTAGCGCCTTTAATGTATCAAAATGCCCCAAGGAACTTCACAGGAGTGATTATCAAGCAAAATTTGACACCAAGCCACATAAGGAGATATTAGGACAGGTGACCAAAAGCTCGATCAAACAGGTAGGTTTTAAGGAGCGTCTTAAAGGAGGAAAGAGAGGCAGAGAGGTTGAGGGAGAGAATTCCAGAGCTTAGGGCCCAGGCAGCTGAAGGCACGGCCACCAATGGTGGGGCAATTAATATTGGGGATGCTCAAAGGGCAGGAGTTGGAAGAGTGCAGATATCGCGGAGGGTTGTGGGGCTGGAGGAGGTTACAGAGATAGGGACGGACGAGGCCATGGAGGGATTTGAAAACAAGGATGAAAATTTTAAAAATCGAGGTGTTGCCAGACCAGGAGCCAATGTAGGTCAGCGAGTACAGGGGTGATGGGTGAACGGGACTTGGTGCGAGTTAGGACACGGGCAGCTGAGTTTTAGATGAGCTGAAATTTATGGAGGGTGGAAGATGGGAGGTCGGCCAGGTGTGCGTTGGAATAGGACATAAATAACACTCAATAGTGCAAAACAAAATGATCTGAAATGCACATAAACGTGTTTTGCAGGAGTGGGGTCAGGGCTGAATCTGGTGATCTCAGATGGACCTGACTGGCCATCTCCAGTCTGGAGTTTGCAATCTATTGTGCTGTTGCTGATTATTAATGTCACTCCACACATTTCTGCCCCTAGAGGTTGAGCTTTCTAACAGGGATGGTGCAGGCTCTCTCCTGGTTACTGCTTAGAAACACAGGGGTTTGTAGACAAACTGAAAACTGCTTTCACACTTGGAGAACATAACTGGGCACTGCAACCAATGTTCCCTCTAATATTTTTGGCCCGCGCGGCCCCTTTAACGGGCTGCGAAGGCCATTCAAAATTCCGTGCGTGCGCGGTTTTTCTATTTAAAAACCGGCTCACTGACTGCGCGGGATCTGCCGAGCGCTTAAAGGGAACATTGACTGTAACCCACCCACAAACAGCCAATCGCCCCCCACCATACATCACAGTACTGCACACGAGTAAATCCTAAATAGGGGGATCTCAGTGTAATTTTTTCCCTCACACCCGAGGAAGGATATATTGTCCTTGGAGGGGGTGCAGTGCAGTTTCACCAGAATGATACCGGGGCTAAAAGGGTTAAATTACAAGGCCAGGTTACGTAGACTAGGCTTGTATTCCTTTAAATATAGAAAATTAAGGGGTGGGCTAATTGAGGTGTTTAAGATGATTGAAGGATTCGCTAGAATAGATCGAGAGAAACTATTTCCTCTGGTGGGGGGAGTCCAGAACAAGGGGGTCTAACTTTAAAATTAGAGCCAGGCCGTTCAGGGGTGATGTCAGGAAGCACTTTTTCACACAAAGGGTAGTGGAAATCTCTCCCCCAAAAAACTGTTGAGGCTGGGGGTCAATTGAAAATTTCAAAACTGGGTTACGGAACCAAGGTGGGTAGCTGGAGTTAAGATACAAATCAGCCATGATGCAATTGAGTGGCGGAACAGGCTCGAGGGGCTGAATGGCCTCCTCCTGTTCCTAAATTAAGTGAAACATCACCACTCCAAGCCCATTCCTTTATTTTATTTCCAAACCCTGACAATTCCTGAAGGCTTGAAAAAATGTAGACACAGCTGGAACATCCTCGATATCGCATAAAAAACCAGGCGCAACTAGTATTGGGGGAAATAAATCTTCACATAAGACAACTCTTCCTCATCCCACCTGGAGCCATATAGTCTCCTGGGAGATACAAAGAAACAGCTAAAAACTCAGGAAAATCGGGGAAATTCCGCTATGACCCACTTAGGCGGTCGAAACTAGTCCAGGAGATCAACCTGGCCCTGATCAGCATTACTAGGTACCCACCTTTTGTGAAAGGTGATCTCCGCCCCAGGTCCAGCTCTCGCTTGAAGGAATTCAGTGAATCAGCGTCCACCGCATGAGCCCGCAGCCTGTTCGAGGTCCACTATTCTCTGGGAAAAGAACCACCTCCTGACATCTAACCTAGATCTGGCCTTACACAACTTAAAATTATGTAATTCTGATGCAAGGTCTTTGACCTGAAACGTTAACTCTGTTTCTCTCTCCACCGATGCTGCCTGGCCTGCTGAGTTTTTCCAGCGTTTTTCTGTTGTTATTTAAAATTGTGACCGCTGGTCCTCCCTAACCTATTTAATTGAAACACAGTGAATTCAAACACTATCTATTCCCTTCATCATCATATAAACCTCGATCAGATCATGTCTACGCTTCCCTGAAGTAGAGTCCCAGCTCTTTTAGCCTATCTTGATAACTAAGATACAGTATTAATGTGAACTCTCGGCGTTTTCTTTACAGGGGAATATTTTATTAGCTGCCGAGACTGAATTTGACCAACAGCACTGGCTGGAGATGCTGCAGGAATCTGGAAAGGTGTAAGTACAGAGAAGGATCATTGGCAGCTGATGAAACATTGCACAGACTGCGAAAATGGGTCAGCAGAATAAATTTAAACAAATGAACTAATTTTCACAAAAAAAAAGAAGGCGCAGAGGGGCTTTCGGCCAAGATTGCAATTTAATAATCTTTGCTTCTAAAGTTCCTGGCAGTTACCCAGCTCCCTGGAGGGCCACAGTGACCTCATTCAGACAGCTGATGGGCTGTTGCTTCTTGCTGGCAGCATCAGTGTGTCAGTAACAAGTAAAGAGAAAACAGAAAGAGCTTGCATTTATATAGCGCCCTTCACAACCTCAGACTCGTCTAAAAGCACTTTGCAGCCAATGAAGTACTATTTGGAGTGTAGTCACGGTTGTAATGTGGGAAACGCGGCAGACAATTTGCACACAGCAAGATCCCACAAACAGCAACGTGATAATGACCAGATAATCTGTTTTAGTGATTGACGGATAAATATTGGCCAGGACACCAGGGAGAACTCCCCTGCTCTTCTTCAAATAGTGCCATGGGATCTTTTACATCCACCTGAGAGAGCAGACGGGGCCTCGGTTTCACGTCTCATCTGAAAGACGGCACCTCCGACAGTGCAGCACTCCCTCAGCACTGCACTGGAGTGTCAGCCTAGATTTTGTGCTCAAGTCTCTGGAGTGGGACTTGAACCCACGACCTTCTGACTCAGAGGTGAGAATGCGACCCACTGAGCCAGGGTATTCAGAAACAAGGACCCCAATATTTTGGGGGGGGGGGGGTGGCAGGTGGATCGCTGATCGTGACAGCGAGGAGAAACCATCGCAGAGGGTTTGCTTGAGGGGCTGGGGGGAGGGGTGGGGGGGCACTCCTGCTCCTCCCAGCCCACAAGGAGTGTTCAAAAAGCACTTGCCTTCTGCAGCCGGCTGATCCCGACTCTATTTCACTCTCGGGCCTCCCGAGCGATGGGAAACCCGGCCGGCAGCAGTTAAATTTAAATCAGGCTCCCAACCGCACTGGGAGCCTGGTTTAAATATTATAATGAAGTGTCCCGACTCTCCAAAACGGGACGCAAGCCTTGCTACACGCTGCCCTAAAAATGGCGGCAGGCGCGTACGCAGTGGGTTGGGAGACCTCCTCCCGCCCATCATGGGGGGGTTAATAGCAAGGCCAATGTGTTTATGATTTTGACATACAGATGGACCAGAGCTGTTCTTCCCTCTTAGCCTTGACCTCCCCAATATGACACCAACTATCCTGCGGTCTCTGGAACACAATTGCACCATTTAGTGCTAGTTCGGTTTCAGTTGTGTGCAGTCAGCCCATGATCGCTCGAAACTGGATTGACTCTGCCTGAACCCATTTTACCTTCATGATCCTTGAGATGTTTCTCTCATCGGCCTGGGATGGATTTAAATTCAGGTCCCATAAGAACATATGAACATAAGAAATAGGAGCAGGAGTCGGCCATTCGGCCCCTCGAGCCTGCTCTGCCATTCAATAAGATCATGGCTGATCATTGACCTCAACTCCACTTTCCCGCCCGATCTCCATATCCCTTGATTCCCCTAGAGTCCAAAAATCTATCGATCTCAGCCTTGAATATACTCAAAGACTCAGCATTCACAGCCCTCTGGGGCAGAGAATTCCAAAGATTCACAACCCTCTGAGTGAAGAAATTCCTCTTCATCTCGGTTTTAAATGGCCTACCCCTTATTCTGAGACTGTGACCCCTGGTTCTAGACACTCCAGCCAGGGGAAAACAACCTCTCAGCATCTACCCTGTCAATCCCCCTCAGAATCTTGTATATTTCAATGAGATCACCTCTCATTCTTCTAAACTCCAGAGAGTACCGGCCCATTCTACACAATCTCTCATCATAGGACAACCCTCTCATCCCAGGAATCAATCTAGTGAACCTTCGTTGCACCATAGCAGAATGGCTGGTCTCCACCCCAGTGTGCTACCCAGGTGAACAGATCTCCTGAGGCCTTGCTCACCGTAAGTTGGAAGACACGGTGGCCTAGAAATTGGATCCCCTGCATAAAACAAGCACGTGCTCAGTCCGCACCAGTAGTGTGCCACCTGCCTGATGGTTGGGGCTCCTCCGATTCGGGTGCGGTCCAATTTCTAGGCCATTGTTTTATAAAGGCGGGGTCGATATACCGTGTGCAATGTATTATTCCGCTGCCGAGTTGGATCTGTGTATGAGTCAGCCTATCTCTTTAAATCCATAGAATATATTTGGTTAAAAACAAATCGTGGCAGTCAAGCAGAGTTTAATTGCTGTTGGTGAGAGAAATGTGCTTGTAAGTTTCTAAACACACAGCGTGAAATGGCCTTTTCAATTTTTTTCTAATACGTCTGACTCTTTGATATGTGACAAGAGACTGTGAAGCACTAATACAAAAAGAAAATACTGCAGATGCTGGAAATCTGAAATAAAAACAGAAAATGCTGGAGATACTCAGCAGGTCAGGCAGCATCTGTGAAGAGAGAAACAGAGTTAACGTTTCAGGTCGATGACCCTTTGTCAGAACGTCTGACGAAAGGTCATTGACTTGAAACGTTAACTCTGTTTCTCTCTTCACAGATACTGCTTGACCTGCTGAGTATCTCCAGCATTTTCTGTTTTTATTACTGTGAAGCACTGTTTGATATGGGCTAGATTGGATGCTGTCACGCTGATCTTGCTTTACTCTTCTCTCCACAGAACATGGCAGAACGCCCAACTCGGGGAAGCGATGATCGGAAGCCTTGAAGCACAAGGCCTGCAGCTTGCGAAGGAGAAGCAGGAGTACTTAGGTCAGCCCTGAGTTAGAAACCAGGCTCGAGAGGCCACGTGGTCCGAGAGCGTTGAGTCGGCTGAAAAATTGCCGACACTGGAAAATAATATGTTCTCTGTCGCAGAGAAATTGATGTCGGCTGTGCTCAGCACCTGCTTCTAATTGCTAAATATAATTGGGTAACGTGCAGTGTGCTCCCCATGGGCACTGAGTAAATTGGAAAGCGCACAGCTTGCTGCCGCATGATCACAACACACCAACCCGAGCTGGCAGCTGCTTTGCTCAAGTCTCTTGACACCCTCTTCTTCAAATTGGTTTCTCACCTCCGTGTATTTTTAGAGAATTTATTTGCTCTCTTGGTTCAGCCTTGGTTTGGGATTCCCCCCAGACATCGGACCCCCAGAGTAGGGTGTCAACGCTCCAGGATTGCCCGGGAGCCTCCAGGAAAGAAAGATTAATCTCCAGGACATTGCTGGAAGCAAACCTGGGAGAAAAATCATTGGGGGCATTAAAAAATTGTGTTGTTAAAAACATTTCTTTGATCACTTTTGTTTATTAGTTAGAAAGCTATTGGAGGTGACAGTCAAGAATCATCCAATTGGGTAACGAAGAGTCTGTTCGTAATCCGATTGGCTGGGAAGGCGGGGCTCCGTGAGGATGGATGTGTCGGGCGACCAATGGGGGCAGTTGGCGGCAGCAGGTCATGTGATGACACCTCCAAGAATATGTCCGACCAGAGTTAGCAACCCTCCTGCCCCAGAGGATGAGCAGGCCCGGCTCCGGAGGATGAGCAGGCCCGGCCCCGGAGGATGAGCAGGCCCGGCCCCGGAGGATGAGCAGGCCCGGCTCCGGAGGATGAGCAGGCCCGGCCCCGGAGGATGAGCAGGCCCGGCTCCACAGGATGAGCAGGCCCGGCCCCGGAGGATGAGCAGGCCCGGCCCCGGAGGATGAGCAGGCCCGGCCCCGGAGGATGAGCAGGCCCGGCCCCGGAGGATGAGCAGGCCCGGCCCCGGAGGATGAGCAGGCCCGGCTCCAGCTGGCAGCACAGCGACAATCCTTCCTCCATCATCGCCTTTCCCTTCCACCTCTCCGCACAAGAAGCATTTTAAGCCAATCCTCCCGTTCTATAGTGCGCTACGTTCTGTGTGGAAACTAAGTGGGCATCAGACGTGGGATTGTTAACTTTTCCACTTTCACTTTACATTTTTCTGTCTGTTCTAATTACTTTTTTTGTTCCTGTTGGAAGCAGATTCAATATTAACCTTCAAAAGGGAATCGGATAAATATTTGAAGGGGAATAATTTGCAGGGCTATGGGGAAAGAGCAGGGGAGTGGGATAAATTGGAGAGCTCTTTCAGAGAGCCGGCACAGGCACAATGGGCCGAATGGCCTCCCCTGTGCTGTGAGATTCTATGATTAAAGGTGATTTTATCCATGGGTTTTCCTTCTTTTGGACTCCCTCCCTCGAGGGGAGCAACTTTCAGAAGAAATTGGGTTTTTGAGGGCTGACAGCCGGTTTCCCGGCCAAGATTGGCACTGTCAGGGTAAAGGAGCAAGGTCTTGTTGATATCCCCTTGCATGCCAGTGCCATCGAGCTTGGCCCCGCAGATGGCTTTAGTATATTTTTAAAATTCATTCTCGGGATGTGGGCGTCACTGGCAAGGCCGGCATTTGTTGCCCATCCCTAGTACAAGTGAGGGACTCGCTCGGCCACTGCAGAGGGCGGTTAAGAGTCAACCATGTTGGTGTGGGACTGGAGTCACATATAGGACAGACCGGGTAAGGACGGCAGATTTCCTTCCCTAAAAAACATTAGTGACCCAGTTGGGTTTTTACGACAATCTGACAGCTTCATAGTCACTTTTACAGAAACCAGCTTTTTATTTCTAGCATTTTTTAAACTGAATTCAAAATCTCAAACAGCCGTGCTGGGCTTTGAACGGGATTATTAGTCCAGTAGCATGACCACTACTCTACTGTACGCTAAACATTAATGTTTCCCATTTAAAAAGAAAATGGAGATGTCGTTTATTTTGCTGTTGGTCATGTGGCCTCTGTTGATATCCACTGTGGGTGGGACAAGGACCCGAGATTGGCCTTGTGACACTTTGTTAACTAACGGTTGTATGTGGATCTGGTTTTCAGACAAACTCATGGAGGAGACGGAAGAACTTTGCCTGCAACGAGAGCAGAAAGAGGTGAGTGGAGCCAATACACACAGGAGCTGTGCAACATGCCCCTGTAACTATTCACTCAGTACTAGCCCCTCGGCAGAGTCAATCTTCTCTCGTTCTCCCTCGGTCACTCAACCTCTTCCACACTCTCTCCCTCTTCCACACTCTCTCCCTCTTCCACACTCTCTCCCTCTTCCACACTCTCTCCCTCTTCCACACTCTCTCCCTCTTCCACACTCTCTCCCTCTTCCACACTCTCTCCCTCTTCCACACTCTCTCTCCCTCTTCCACACTCTCTCTCCCTCTTCCACACTCTCTCCCTCTTCCACACTCTCTCCCTCTTCCACACTCTCTCCCTCTTCCACACTCTCTCTCTCTTCCACACTCTCTCTCCCTCTTCCACACACTCTCTCCCTC
>CM059425.1:96858944-96968807 GCA_030390025.1 Squalus acanthias | reverse complement strand
CCCCCCTCCCCTCCCCTCCTCTCCTCTTCCCCCCCTCTCCTCTCCTCTTCCCTCCTCTCCTCCCTCCTCTCCTCTTCCCCCCCTCTCCCCTCCTCTTCCCTCCCTCCTCTCCTCCCTCCTCTCCTCCCTCCTCTCCTCCCTCCTCTCCTCCCTCCTCTCCTCCCTCCTCTCCTCCCTCTTCTCCTCCCTCCTCTCTCCCCTCCCCTCTCCTCTCCCCCCCCTCCTCTCCCCTCCCTCCTCTCCCCTCCTGATGATCTCCTTCTATGGCTTGGTGTCAAAAATGTTTTTATTGATGACGCTGTTGTTAAGCATCTTGGGACGTTTTACTGCGTTAAAGGCGCTGTATAACTGCAAGTTGTTGTTGCTATTCTTGTATCTGGGCTCTGCTGTGTGCCTTTTCCAATAATGTAGCTGAAATGGGGAATCGTGCATGGGGATCTGTTTCTTGCAGTGCACGAGACAGAATATTATGTGCTACCTACATGTCTTCTTTCCGAAATTATTAAGACTAAGACTAGCTTTCTGGTACCTACATGGTACCATCGAGACAACATGGCTGGTCTAAAGAAAGACAGACTTGTATTTCTACAGCACCTTTCATGACCTCAGGAGAGGGAACGGTAGTATAGTGGTTATGTTACTGGACTAGTAATCCAGAGGCCTAGACTAATGATCCGAAGACATGAGTTCAAATCCCACCACGGAAGCTGGGGAATTTAAATGCAGTTAATTAAATAAATCTGGAATAAAAAGCTAGTATCAGTAATGGTGACCATGAAACTATCAGCTTGTCGTAAAAACCCATCTGGTTCACTCATGTCCTTTAGGGAAGGAAATCTGCCATCCTTACCTGGTCTGGCCTATATGTGACTCCAGACCCACAGCAGTGTGGTTGACTCTTAACTGCCCTCTGAAATGGCCTAGCAAATGACCTAAAAATCCACTACGAAAAACAATAAGAATAAAACCATTGACCTCGGCACCAGCTACGGCCACGACAACGGCACAGCTAGCCCAGTCGACCCTGCAATGTCCTCCTCACCAACATCTGGGGACTTGTGCCAAAATTGGGAGAGCTGTCCCACAGACTAGTCAAGCAACAGCCTGACATAGTTATACTCACAGGATCATACCTTTCAGCCAACGTCACAAACTCCTCCATCACCATCTCATGGTCTGTCCTGCCTTTGGGTGGCGGCACAGTGGCATACAGTCGGGAAGGAGTAGCCCTGGGAGTCCTCAACATTGACTCCGGACCCCATGAAGTCTCATGGCTTCAGGTCAAGCATGGGCAAGGAAACCTCCTGCTGATTACCACCTACAACCCTCCCTCAGCTGATGAATCAGTACTCCTCCATGTTGAATACCACTTGGAAGAAGCACTGAGAGTAGCAAGGGCACAGAATGTACTCTGTGTGGGGGACTTCAATGTCCATCACCAAGAGTGGCTCGGTAGCACCACTACTGACCGAGCTAGCCGAGTCCTGAAGGACATAACTGCCAGTCTGGGCCTGCGGCAGGTGGTGAGAGAACCAACACGAGGGAAAAACCTACTTGACCTCGTCCTCACCTGTCGCAGATGCATTTGTCCATGACAACATTGGTAGCAGTGACCAACGCACAGTCATTGTGGAGACGAAGTCCTGTCTTCGCACTGAGGACACCCTCCATCGTGTTGTGTGGCACTACCACCGTGCTAAATGGGATAGATTCAGAACAGTTCTAGCAGCTCAAAACTGGGCATCCATGAGGTACTGTGGGCCATCATCAGCAGCAGAATTGCTGTAACCTCATGGCCTGGCATATCCCTCACTCTACCATTACCATCAAGCCAGGGGATCAACCCTGGTTCAATAAGGAGTGTAGAAGAGCATGCCAGGAGCAGCACCAGGCGTACCCAAAAATGAGGTGCCAACCTGGGGAAGCTGCAACACAGGACTACATGCATGCTAAAAAGCAGATACATCATGTTATAGACAGAGCTAGGTGATCCCACAATCAACGGATCAGATCAAAGCTCTGCAGTCCTGCCACATCCAGTTGTGAATGGTGGTGGACCATTAAACAACTAACGGGAGGAGGGGAGGGTCCATGAATATCCCCATCCTCAATGATGGTGGAGCTCAGCACGTGAGTGCAAAAGACAAGGCTGAAGCGTTTGCAACCATCTTCAGCCAGAAGTGCTGAGTGGACGATCCATATCAGCCTCCTCCTGAGGAACCCACCATCACGAAAGCCAGTCTTCAGCCAATTCGATTCACTCCATGTGATATCAAGAAATGGCTGAGCGCACTGGATACAGCAAAGGTTGTGGGCCCCGACAACATCCTGGCTGTCGTGCTGAAGACTTGTGCTCCAGAACTAGCCGCGCCACTACCCAAGCTGTTCCAGTACAGCTATAACACTGACATCTATCCGACAATGTGGAAAACTGCCCAGGTATGTCCTGTCCACAAAAAGCAGGACAAATCCAATCCGGCCAATTACCGCCCCATCAGTCTACTCTCAATCATCAGCAAAGTGATGGAAGGTGTCGTCGACAGTGCTATCAAACAGCACTTCCTCACCAATAACCTGCTTACTGATGCCCAGTTTGGGTTCCGCCAGGACCACTTGGCTCTAGACCTCATTACAGCCTTGGTCCAAACATGGACAAAAGAGCTGAAATCCAGAGGTGAGGTGAGAGTGACTGCCCTTGACATCAAGGCAGCATTTGACCGAGTGTGGCATCAAGGAGCCCTAGTAAAATTGAAGTCAATGGAAATCGGGTATGGGGGGTGGAAACTCTCCACTGGCTGGAGTCATACCTAGCACAAAGGAAGATGGTTGTGGTGGTTGGAGGTCAATCATTACAGCTCCAGGACATTGCTGCAGGAGTTCCTCCGGGCAGTGTCCTAGGCCCAACCATCTTCAGCTGCTTCATCATTGACCTTCCCTCCATCATAAGGTCAGAAGTGGGGATGTTCAGTGCCATTCGCAACTCCTCAGATAATGAAGCAGTCCATACCCGCATGCAGCAAGACCTGGACGACATTTAGGCTTGGGCTGATAAGTGGCAGCTAACATTCGCGCCACACAAGTGACAGGCAATGACTATCTCCAAAAAGCGAGCGTCTAACCACTGCCCCATGACATTCAACAGCATTGGGTGTGGCAGTATATCTGTAGGTGGATTGTAGCGCTGGTGTGCATACAGAAGTTACAAGATGGAGATGAACATTAAATGTTTGAAGCCAATCCAAATTTGGCCAGCTGCAGAGGAGTGAAAGTGAGGAGGAGATATCACTAAAGATAGAACTCTTCTCACCAGGAGGTTAAGTTTTAATTTGGACGGTAGTGCAAGTCTTTCTTTTCCCTCAGCACCCTTCTTTGCACCAACATAGTGTATCGGTACTGCTGCTCTCTGGAAAGCGTAGAGGTCAATAAAAAGCTGAGCGTATTTCCCTGGTTTAAAATAGAGCTGCGTACATAGTGCAATTATTACATCATTAAGCCAATTTTGACTGTGCAAGATTGCCTGCTTACTGAAATCAGATTACTGATCAGGAGTTGAGTCTCTTTCTCCTTTCTTCTGTGCTTCCTCCCGCCCCACCCCCCACAAGAGGAAACAAACAACTGAATTGAACAACATCGAATCATAGAATGGTTACAGCATGGAAGAAGGCCATTCGGCCCCTCGAGCCCATGCTGGCTCTCTGCAAGAGCACATCAGCTAGTCCCACTCCTTTGCTCTTTCCTCGTAGCCCTGCAATTTTTTTCCCTTCAGGTACTTGCCCAATTCCCTTTTGAAAGCCGTGATTGAATCTGCCTCCACCACCCTTTCAAGCAGTGCATTCCAGATCCTAACCACTCGCTGAGTAAAGAAGTTTTTCCTCATGTTGCCTTTGGTTCTTCTGCCAGTCACCTTAAATCTGTGTCCTCTGGTTCTCGACCCTTCTGCCAATGGAAACAGTTTCTCTCTATCTACTCTGTCTAGACCCCTCATGATTTTGAACACCTCTATCAAATCTCCTCTCAATCATCTCTGCTCTAAGGAGAACAACCCCAGCTTTTCCAGTCTATCCACGTAACTGAAGTCCCTCATCCCTGGAATCATTCTCGTAAATCTTTTCTGCACGGTCCAGAATTGGACACAATACTCCAGTTGAGGCCGAACCAGTGTTTTATACAGGCGGTTCTTAATTTCCATGCTTTCGTACTCTATACTTCTATTTATGAAGCCCAGGATACCGTAAGCTTTTTTAACTGCTTTCTCAACCTGCCCTGCCACCTTCAACGATTTGTGCACATATACCCCTAGGTCTTGCTGTTCATGCACCCCCTTTAGGATTGTACCCTTTTTAGTTTATATTTCCTCTCTCCAGTCTTTTTACCAAAATGTATCAGTTTGCACTTTTTTGCGTTAAATGTCATTTGCCACGTGTCTGTCTATTCCACCAGCCTGTCTATGTCATCTTGAAGTCTATCAATATCTTCTTCACTGTTCACTATACTTCCAAGTTTTGTGTCATCTGCAAATTTTGAAATTGTGCCCTGTACACCCACGTTGAAGTCATTAATATATATCAAGAAAAGCAGTGGTCCTAGAACTGACCCTTGGGGAACACCACTGTATACCTTCCTCTAGTCCAATAAACAACCGCTCACCACAACTTTGTTTCCTGTCTCTCGTCTCTCGTATCCATGATGCCACTGGCTTCAACTTTGCTGGCAAGCCTATTATGTGGCACTTTGTCGAACGCCTTTTGGAAACCTACTCTGTTACCTCATCAAAAAACTCGATCAAGTTAGTTAAACACGATTTGCCTTTAACAAATCCATGCTGGCTTTCCTTAATTAATCCACACTTGTCCAAGTGACTGTTAATTTTGTCCCTGATTATTTTTTCTAAAAGCTTCCCCACTACCGAGGTCAAACTGACTGGCCTGTAGTTGCTGGGTTTATCTTTACACCCCTTTCTGAACAAGGGTGTAACATTTGCAATTCTCTAGTCCTCTGGCACCACCCTAGTTTCTAAGGAAGAATGGAATATTATGGCCAGTACCTCCGTGATTTCTTCCTTCACTTCCCTCAGCGTCCTAGGATGCATCCCATCTGGTCCTGGTGACTTATCTACTTTAAATACAGCGAGCCTTTCTAGTACCTCTTTATCAATTTTTATCCCATCCAGTATCTCCTCTACCTCCTCCTTCATTATGTCTATGGCAGCATCTTCTTCCTTGGTGAAGACAGATGAAAAGTATTCATATAGCACCTCAGCCATACCCTCTGCCTCCATGCGTAGATCTCCGTTTTGGTCCCTAATTGGCCCCACCCCTCCTCTTGCTACCCGTTTACTATTTATATGCCTATAGAAGACTTTTGGATTACCTTTTATGTTAGCTGCCATTCTATTCTCATACCCTCTCTTTGCCCCTCTTATTTTCTTTTTCACTTCTCCTCTGAACTTTCTAAATTTAGCCTGATTCTCAGATGTATTCTCGACCTGACATCTGTCATACGCACTCTTTTTCTGCTTCATCTTACTCTCTATCTCTTTCGTCATTCAGGGAGCTCTGACTCTAGTTGCCCTACCTTTCTCCCTAGTTGGAATGTACTGTACCTTGATTGTACCCGAACCATCTCCTCTTTAAAGGCAGCCCATTGTTCCAGTACAGTTTTGGCTGCCAATCTTTGATTCCAATTTACCCGGGCCAGATCCGTTCTCATCCCACTGAAATAGGCCTTCCTCCAATTAAGTATTTTTACTCTAGATTGCTCCCTGTCCTTTTCCATAGCTAATCTAAACCTGATGATACTATGATCACTGTTCCCTAAATGTTCACCTACTGATACTTGCTCCACTTGACCTACCTCATTCCCCAGAACCAGATCCAGCAATGCCTCCTTCCTCGTTGGGCCGAAAACATACTGATCAAGAACGTTCTCCTGAACACACTTCAGAAATTCTGCCCTTTACACTATTACTATCCCAGTTTATATTAGGATAGTTGAAGTCTCCCATTATCACTACTCTATAGTTCTTGCATCTCTCTGTAATTTCTCTGCAAATTTGCTCCTCCATATTTTTCCCACTAGTTGGTGGCCTATAGAATACACCTAGTGTAATGGCACCTCTATTATTTCTTAGCTCTAGCCATATAGATTCTCCTTGACCCCTCCAGGAAATCCTCTCTCTCCAGCACTGTAACATTCTCCTTAACCAATACTACAACACCACCTCCTATCTTTCCTGAACACCTTATATCCAGGAATATTTAATATCCAATCCTGCCCTTTTTTGACCCAGGTCTCCGTTATTGCCACGACATCATATTCCCATGTGGCTATTTGCGGCTGCAGCTCACTAGCCTTGTTTACTATGCTTCATGCGTTCACATACGTACACTGTAAACCTATCTTAGACCATCCTGTGTTCCCTTTTAGTCTGACCCCACCTAATACCTTACTATTTCTAACTTTAGTGCTATCTGTCTCTCCCAATCCTATGTGCCCTTTGTTTTTTTAAATTCTTTTTTATGGGATGTGGGCGCCGCTGGCAAGGCCAGCATTTATTGCCCATCCCTAATTGCCCTTGAGAAGGTGGTGGTGAACCGCCTTCTTGAACCGCTGCAGTCCGTGTGGTGAAGGTACTCCCACAGTGGTGTTAGGTAGGGAGTTCCAGGATTTTGACCCAGTGACGATGAAGGATCGGCGATATACTTCCACATTGACCTAGAAGTTGGAGAGTGCTAAAAACCTGCTGGTGCCACCGCAGGCTGGAGTTAACGGCCGCCATGATCGGGCAATGCAAATTGACCAAGTGCTAGGATTCACCAAGGTCCAAGGAGTCCTAGTTTGCATCTCCATGGCCTTAAGAACTTCATGCATCAATGTCCAATAGGAAAAGATTCTACTCTCTCAATATGAAGGTCAATTGCAACCAGCAGCAAACCATCATGCAAGTGGTTGCTCGCTTCCTTGGGAGCTGGCACTCTTTAAACCAGAAAAACATGTCTTCATGTGGATCCTCAGAGATCAAGACTATGCTTTACAGCCTTGGTTGATGACACCTGTGCGCTTTCCTAGGACTCCAGCTGAGCAGCACTATAATGAGGGAGTCACCACTGAGAAGGCACATTTCAGATACACGAACCAGTGTGGGGGAATCCTGCAGTATAGTTCAGCAGAAGTCTCAAGGATCACGGTGGTGTGCTGCATGTTGCACAACATCACCTTTCCTAAAAGGATGACAACCCCAATCAGGAGCAAGGGCATCAACAAGATGAGCAGCAGCAGCAGCCTGAAGAATCTTGTCACCTACAAGATACGTTCATGCTAAACTCATATAGGAGATTGACTACAATATCCGTCTTAAATCTTGTGTATATTTTCCCCATTCCCACCATCTATGGACCCTTCCCTGTGCATATCAACTCATACAACTCCCATTCATGTTATCTGATGAAAGCTATTTCAAAACCTTGCAGAGAACTATGTCTGCATGCTCAATAGCTTTGATACAACAATACTTTAATTATAACCGCTACTTCCTGTGCAGCTGGTTCTTCCTACTAACCCTTGGTACCAGTACTGAGTGGCAGGAGTACTGCTGCATTTCTATAGGAGTATTTTGGGACTGAAGTGCCTCTTATCTCATGAAAGCTAAATTCTGAAACAAATCTGCTGTAGGCTGCATCTCTTATGCTGTTAGATGGGCAGCCTGGCGTGGCCCCATTTCAGTCAAATCTCCAGGCGTTTAAAACGGCTAGAAGGATACCCATATGTTACCATCTGGAGAGAGTAACATAAAGCATTCCCATTCTCAACATGTCAAATACTGGGCATTGTCTCAGCATGATCACTAATCTGTGGACAGGCAGATCTAAAGGTACCAATGAGTTCAGTGAAGCCCCATGAAGCACCTTAACAAATTTGGGTGTGGTGTACACTTTAAGCTATTACAGGCCATTTAATTCCTGTAGCAGCACTTTAGTTCCTGCCCCAAAATATTGAGCCCCAAAGGTGTTTAACATGCCAGGAGCTCACCATGAATATTGTAATTAGCTTGATCTTGAAAAGTACACTTCATGTTGGACAGATGCAAATTGTGCATCTAATGCAAAAATTGGGAATATTAATTTTATAGATAGGCTAACTGCCAGAGAAGACTCAAGCCTAGTTCTCATATTGAGGACATTGGATTAGAGATGAAATGAGTAAGGCTTTGGGGAACATTGAGTCCTCAAAAACAGGGAAGTCTTAGGACCATGGCACCCTAAATGATAACCAGATGTTGTTCCATAAGTGTTCAGAGGAGTCAACTTTTTTATTTTTCCACGAGTTCTACAGATCAAGGATACTGGTTGCTGGGGTATTTGTTAGGATCTTCAGAAAGCTGGTTGGATGGTTTTGGAAGGGTAACAGTGGGCAGTGATTGAGGCAACATGGGAAAAAAAATTCCTATAAAATCTGTTGCAATGTTAAGGTGCTCCATTTACAGCAGTAATTTTGGCCATTTGTCCTTCATTTATTTTATTCAGAACTTTATTCAACTTCCAGTCATATTCTAACTCAACACAGTTAATAAACTTACACATTTATACTATTAATTATCAATGAGAATCTATAGATAAAGAGGAGGTACATAAAAGGTTGGCAGCACTCAAAGTAGAAAAGTCACCTGGTCCAGATGGAATGCACTCTAGGTTGCTGAGGGAAATAAGGATGGAAATTGTGGAGGCTCTGGCCATAATCTTCCAATCCTCCTTGGATATGGGACTGAAGGATTGCAAATGTTAGTCCTGTTCAAAAAAGGGGAGAGGGGTAAACCCGGCAATTACGTCAGTGGTGGAGAAACTTTGAGACATTGACCTAGAAGTTGGAGAGTGCTAAAAACCTGCTGGTGCCACCGCAGGCTGGAGTTAACGGCCGCCAAAAATAATGGCGCTGGCAGGACCGGGATATTGGCGCTGGTTGCGAATTAACATTAGCCCAGAGCTAAACTTAACGTGCAAGGCCGTTTTCGTGGCGGTCGTCCCAGCAGGAGGCCCAATGGGTATACAGGGCCTTACACAACACAAAAGCAAAATACTGCGGATGCTGGAAATCTGAAATAAAACCAGAAAATGCTGGAAATACTCAGCAGCATCTGTGGAGAGAGAAACTCATTAACGTTTCAGGTCGATGACCCTTCGTCAGAACTGGAAAAAGCTGGAGATGGAACAGGTTTTTAAAGCAAGTGCAGGGGCAGAGAAAGGGGGGAGGGGAGGAAAGAACAAAAGGAAGGTCTGTGATAGGATGGAAGGCAGGAGAGGTTAAGAGATATAAGGAATGATGGTACAAGGCAAAAGGAGATGGTAATGGGACAAGTTAAGAAACAAAAGATGGCTCGAGATGAAGTGTAAATGGCAGAAAGAAAGACAGCTGCCATGTGAGAGAGAAAAAAAATAAATGGAAAAAAAGATAGGGGCAAAGGTTATGGTCTGAAATTGTTGAACTCTATGTTGAGTCCAGGAGGCTGTAAAGTGCCTAATCGAAAGATGAGGCGCTGTTCCTCAAGCTTACGTTTATCTTCATTGGAACAGTGTAAGAGGCCGAGGACGGTGAGGTCCGAGTGGGAGTGGAGCGACGAATTAAAGTGACAGGCGTCCGGAAGCTCGGGGTCACCCTTACGGACTGAACGGAGGTGTTCCGCAAAGCGGTCACCCAATCTACGTTTGGTCTCCCCAATGTAGAGGAGACCGCATCATGAGCAGCGAATACAGTATACTAAATTGCAAGAAATACAAGTAAATCGCTGTTTTACCTGGAAGGAGTGTTTGGGGCCCTGGACAGTGGGAAGGGAGGAGGTAAAAGGGCATGTGTTGCATCTCCTGCGCTTGCACGGGAAGCTGCCGGGCGAAGGAGACGAGGTGTTGGGGGTGATAGAGGGGTGGACCAGGGTATCGCGGAGGGAGCGATCCCTTTGGAATGCTGCGCGGAGGGAGCGGTCCCTACGGAATGCTGCGCGGAGGGAGCGGTCCCTACGGGATGGAGGGTCGATCTTGTTATGCTTTATATTGAAGTGTTACTTTTAAGTTAAATTGAGCTCTCAAGGGTTTAAAAATTCCCAGTGCAGCAAGAGTGAGAGGAGATACTCAGCAGGTCAGGCAGCATCTCTACCCTCAATTGCCTCGGCCTCCTCTCCCGCTCCCGGACCCCCTGCCTCCTCTACCTACCTCCTGTGCGTCCCACCCAGTCTCCTCTCCTGACGCCTGATTGGACTTTCTGCTCTACAACATCTCCCATCCCCCCGATCGGTCCCTGTGATTCCCAGACCCCCAGCCCTGATCCTTGGACCCACTTAACCTGAGGGCTGTTGCAACACTAGCAGTGGCCCGATATTACCCTAACTCCTTGCCGGCATTATCTGGGGAGACTTGGGCTTTCCCATTCAGGAGCAGGGAATGAGCCCTGCGCCTGCCATGTGCTTCTAAAAATGGGTGCCCTGGATTTCTGGACCAATAACTTTCGAGAGTTGAGACCAGATACAAATTGTTTTAGCAGCTTTATTTTACAGTTAACAAGTGAAAATACAGAGTAGTAGTTATAGCCAAGTTTACCTTAAACTTGATTTCAGTTCCCCTCTGTAATAAAGTAAAAATAAACTGCCACATTGTTCCGGTTAGTAATGCTTTCTTTTGGTCAGCCCTGTTACTGAAACGGACTAAGGCTTGCTCTTGGTCAGGTCTCTTAAGATAGTCTGGCCTAGGCCCTACTGCTCTCCCTCTCTGCAGAACTTGCCTACTGACCCAGAATATATTTCCTTGTTCTGTTGGTCCCTCTCTGGAGAGCAAATTGAGGGCTTGGCCTCTGACCCCTTTCCTGTCCAGGGGTTGGCCTGTAGGACTGCCAATCAAACCAACTACTGCTTCCTGAAGGGGAGGCCTCTGGTAACTTACTCCTGTTTCCAAAATGAATAGGATTATCCCAACACAATGAACTTAAAATTTGACAATGCTTATTGTTTAATCGTAAGATAGGCAGCATTGCACAGACTGGCCTGTCTGTTTTCAATATAAATCTCCTCTCACTCTTGCTGCACCGGGAATTTTTAAACCCTTGTGAGCTCAATTTAACTTAAAAGTAGCACTTCAATATAAATCATACCCAGATCTTCCACAGCAAAATGGTTGAACATCCTGCTTTGTGACATAACTACTGTTTTATTCTCTTACAAGGGTACAAAGTCCTAATTTACTTGCTCTCCTCCTAGGTGAATCTTGAAAATAAAGTTATTAATTTATACATAAAGTTGATTAAGCTTTCCCTCCCATTCAGCCCCCTAAAGTACATTGTAGTCTTGTAAAAATAATTCCAGATGGCCTCAGGACTCTTGGAAGAAGTAATGAGATAATCAGCTTTGAAACAAATGTAAACAGAATCCAAACACTACTTAGAACTGCCAGACCTTCCAGCTATAATGAAAGTATTTCTGAGACTGTCTGTAAAAGAATAAAATTGAAACTGAATTTCAGTGGACGAAGTTGGCTGACTCCTGTATAGAGGTAATGTAGGCCAAACTAATTGAATATTGAGTTTCTAGTCCTCTTGGTTTGAGAAAATGTATTTAAGTGCCTTTTCCTCCTATTTTCCTGTTGCTGTAGTTTACACAAACACTAACTGCAGTTAAAACTATAATATAGAGGTAAACTGTATTAACTCAAGTGCTACAGAAGTGACTGGGAATTATGTGATTGGCTCTTAACTGCCCTCTGAAGAGGCCTAGCAAGCTCTCCGTTGTATCAAACTGATAGCAGCGGTTGAAGAAGAAGGCCCACCACCACCTTCTCAGGCAACTAGGGATGGGATGGCCTTGCCAGGAACGCCCACACCCAGAGAATGAATTAAAAATTATACACTTTTTGCTTAATCCATTTACTTTGCAGTCTGAATGATTTCAAGTAATGAATTTATTTTTGGTGAAGTCTGTGCTCCTTGAAAAGATGTTCGTCCTGGAACATTTTTAATACTCAAATTTGGGGCTTGATTTTAACTCGTAGGCGGGAACGCGGCTAATTTTAACGGATATTGGGAATCCCGGTCGGGGGAGCGGTAGCCCGGGTTAGGGGAAGCCCAAGGTTTCCTTGGGAACAGACGAGCACTCCTGCTCCTCTTGGCCCACAAGGAAACATTTTTTTTTAAACTTACTTTGCTGGGTCTCTTCTGGCTCTGGCTGCTGTTCCTGGCAGGTTTTGCTTGGCGCGGAAGACACCACTGCTCTGCAGAGTGGGTCCCAATTACATCATCAGAGCCTGATCTGCATATTTAAAGAGGTCCTCGCCAGCTTGGGGTGGGTGTCCTTGCTGCCTGCAATTTAAAATTACTGTCGGCCAGACTGGGCAGCAAAGGAGTGGGTTAGTATCTAGCTCCATTTTAACTGCCCCCGGTCTGGTTCCTGCCAGCTGGTTTTGGCGGATGGGAGGGGAGAAATTAAAATGGAGCCCTTAGTGTCACTATCTAGCACCCTAGGTTTGGGTTGGCATGGGTAGATTCAGAGTAAACTTCTGTCTGCTCTACCCCAACAATGTAAGTTAACCATAAAAACAGCCTGTGGACATGCACATAAACTATGTCCATTTCCAGGTTACTAAATGGTCCAGTTACAAATCTTCAGTGTTGTATTTCATAACTGCTCATTTAGAAAAAATCATCTAAAAATAAAAATTCTTGTTATCGATGGGTGAAAAATTAATTGGACTCATAAGTGAAGACTTGGGGGGGCTAGATTGGGCTCTGCAGCACCTGCTTTTTTGTAAAGTACACTGCTGCATAAGGGAGGTCACTGAGGCTCTCTTTACACATAGAGACATCTTCATTTCATTCCCTCTTACCAGAGACAAGCAGGTGGAGTGAGCACGCGGGTTTGCATGGATTGCAGGCTTCCCCATGGTGCAGGGTGCCACTGACTGCACACACATTGCCTTATGTGCGCCTCGTGAGCTCTGCCATTTTCATGAACCGGAAGGGATTCCACTCCTTCAGTGTGCAGCTGATGGCGACCACAGGCAGGTGAATGCCCGATATCCTGGCAGTAGTCGCAACTCCTTCATTGTGCGGCACCTGTACCACCTGTATTTGAATCACCACAGCAAGTCAAAGGCTAGCTACTGGGCGACAAGGGTTAGCCACTCATGGCATAGCTCATGATTCCATTCCAGAATCCATGCACACGTGCACAGCAGGCCTACAATTAGAGCCATGCTGCCACAAGGATAGTACACCATCGGCATCCTCAAGCAACGCTTCTGCTGCCTGGACCTCTCTGGAGGAGCCGTGCAGTGCTCAGCTGAGCAGGTATCAAGATTTGCGGTAGTATGCTGCTGCACAACCTGGCTATTATGAGGGAACAACCCTTGCCACCACCTATCAGGTGAGAAGTGGAGGAGGAGGAGGAGGAGGAAGTGCAACAGCAATCATTACATTCTACAAGCAAAAATAAACACATCACCCTTGTGCATTCCCTTAGTGGCTGTCTTCCATGTGCCTTTGCCTTTCCTAGTGCTCCTACGAGGTACTTCCTCAGTGGCTGCAGCATAGCTGCTGACCTTCAATTAAGTAGACTGCAGATGGCCTTGGAGGTTGACCTTGAGCAGCACTGATCCGAGAAGGCCCAGCTTCAGACTGCACCAGTCTGAATGCTGTCATCCTGAGAGAGCAAAGCAGTTAC
Source organism: Squalus acanthias (assembly GCA_030390025.1). Taxonomy (NCBI): domain Eukaryota; kingdom Metazoa; phylum Chordata; class Chondrichthyes; order Squaliformes; family Squalidae; genus Squalus; species Squalus acanthias. The sequence continues at coordinate 96,955,117 of CM059425.1, read as the reverse complement.
GTGCTCCATGGAGCCACTGCCTCTCTCCCAGGGCGGTGCATCACCAATCCTACTGATCTATTGGAGAACAAATTGATGGACTGGTGTGATGCCCTAAAAGCCCCTTTGAACAGTGGTCTCCAGAGCCATGAGGGCAGTAGTCTGAATTTGTATGGCAGCAGTCTGAGCTTCCACTGCAGCACTCAGACCCATGATGGAAGCTGTTTGTGCTGCAATACAAGCTGTGATGTTGGCCATCAGACGCTGCATCATGGTGGGTTACATAGGCGATGGAGGTGACCACCCGTTCCATGTTGGAAAGGATGGGCTCCAGCTCTGCGCAAAGCCCTGTGTCAAGTAGGTGCCATGTTCCTTGACATTGTGCGCAGGCTTTCCAGTGCACCAAGCATTTGGTTGTGCACACCCATCAGCCTTCTGTAGCCTGGGCCATCAAAGTCCTCACCTGAGTCCTCTGCAGCAGAACTAGTATGTGGCCCAGCCCTCTGATGAGCTGGCACCTACGCTATCCTTTCCCCACCATCCTGGCTCCTGCACACTTGTGCCCGGTGTCTTACCATGTGCAGATCCCTCTTCTATCCTAGCCTCGAAAATACGTGGAATATCAGTATCTCAGTTGATGGCTGCGACTGTAAGATCGAGTGACAGTGTCTGTTCGCCTTCACTTTCTTCTTCATCTTCCTCCACTGACTGGCAAGTTCCAGTTCTTGGGTATCTGAAATGAAAAAAGGGACAAGTGTTGTTTTGTGGTGAGGGGAGAGGAGAAAGTAAGTAGTATGTGCTTACACACTTTGCAGCTTCTCAGTCAGAAGAGATTGAACAATGAGGGAGAAGTGGGATGAGAGGAGGAGAATTAGGTCTGCTTTTACCCTGATTATCGATTGCTTCAGCCCCGCCAGTGGCCGCGGCCTCAGTGATGCCCCTTCTCGTGATGGCCAGCACTGCCTCCTCCATGAGGGTTAACACATGCAGGCGCGCTTGTCCTCCTCCAGTTTATTTCTGCTGCCTCCTGTTATGTGCCACCTTCTACTGTGAGAAAGAGGGAGGTGTGTCAGTGAGTGTCCTGCAATATGTTTGGGTGATGTGGCTGTCATGGTTGAATAGCTGCCAGTGTGTGCAAGCGGTGAGTTGTGGGTGCTAGGCTTGCCACAGTGCTAAATGTGTGTGGGTGAGGTAAAACATATGAATGATATGGTTAGAACATAAGAAATAGGAGCAGGAGTAGGCCATTCGGCCCTTCGAACCTGCTCCGCCATTCAATGAGATCATGGCTGATCTTCTGCCTCAACTCCATTCACCGGCCCTATCACCATATCCCTTGATGCCCTTACTAGTCAGAAATCTATCGACTTCTGTTTTGAATATACCCAATGACTGAGCCTCCACAGCCCTCTGGGGTAGAGAATTCCAAAGATTCACCAACCTCTGTGAAGAAATTTCTCCTCATCTCAGTCCTGAATGGCCTACCCTTTATCCTGAGGCTGTGGCCCCTGGTTCTAGACTCCCCAGCCAAGGGAACCATTCTCCCAGCATCCACCCACCAGGTTGAGTCCTGATTGATGAGATTTTTGGTAGGTGAGTGATGGGGGTTCAGTGAATTGAGCAGTGGATGAGGCTCATGGTGCAGTGGTAAGATATGCCATTTGAAGATGAACCCACTGACCTTGATAACTCGTGTGAGATCATTGAACTTCTTCCTGCACTGCATCCAGGTTCTAGGAGCAACACTGCTGGCGTTGACCTCTGCCGCTACTTCCTCCCACTGCCTCCTGAGCATGTGTCTCGAGGGCCTCATGCCGCCCTGTGGATACAGGCCATCTCTCCTCCTTTCCACCTCTTTCACCAAGACCTCCAGTGCAGTGTCTGAAAACCTTGGTGCACGCTGTCTCGCATGGTCAGCCATTCTTCACTCTTTCACAGGATAGATTCACTTCTGAAACGACTCCCACCACTTCCTGCAGCCACAGGTAGCACTGGCTGCACACAGCAATCGGGCAACATAGAATTTACTGTGCTGCCTGCAATGCAGTGAATGGGTGCGGGTTAATCCGTTTGCGGGTCCTATCCAATTTAACCCCTTTAGTGTAGATGGAGCATTAACATAGAAACATAGAAAAATAGGAGCAGGAGTAGGCCATTCGGCCCTTCGAGCCTGCTCCGCCATTCAATATGATCATGGCTGATTCTCTATCTCAATACCATATTCCCGTTCTCTCCCCATACCCCTTGAAGCCTTTTGTGTCTAGAAATCTATCTATCTGCTTCTTAAATATATTCAGTGACTTTGCCTCCACAGCCTTCTGTGGTAGAGAATTCCACAGGTTCACCACCCTCTGAGTGAAGAAATTTCTCCTCATCTCAGTCCTAAATGTCCTACCCGTATCCTGAGACTGTGACCCCTTGTTCTAGGCCCCCCAGCCAGGGGAAACATCCTCCCTGCATCCAGTCTGTCTAGCCCTGTCAGAATTTTATACGTTTCAATGAGATCCCCTCTCATTCTTCTAAACTCTAGTGAATACAGGCCTAGTCGACCCAATCTCTCCTCATACGACAGTCCTGCCATCCCAGGAATCAATCTGGTGAACCTTCGCTGCACTCCCTCAATGGCAAGTATATCCTTTCTTCGGTAAGGAGACCAAAACTGCACACAGTACTCCAGGTGTGGTCTCACCAAGGCCCTGTACAACTGTAGTAAGACATCCTTGCTCCTGTACTCAAATCCTCTTGCAATGAAGGCCAATATACCATTTGCCTTCCTAACTGCTTGCTGCACCTCCATGTTTGCTTTCAGTGACTGGTGTACAAGGACACCCAGGTCCCTTTGTACATCAGCATTTCCCAATCTAGCACCATTTATATAATACTCTACCTTTCTGTTTTTCCGACCGAAGTGGATAACTTCACATTTATCCACGTTATACTGCATCTGCCATGTATTTGCCAACTCACTCAACTTGTCTAAATCGCCTTGAAGCCTCTTTGCATCCACCTCACAACTCACAATCCCATCTAGTTTTGCGTCGTCAGCAAACTTGGAAATATTACATTTGGTTCCTTCATCCAAATCATTGATATATATTGTGAAAAGCTGGGGCCCAAGCACTGATCCCTGTGGTACCCCACTAGTCACCGCCTGCCACCCCGAAAAAGACCCATTTATTCCTACTCTCTGTTTCCTGTCTGTTAACCAATTTTCAATCCATGCCAGTATATTACCCCCAATCCCATGTGCTTTAATTTTGCACACTAACCTCTTATGTGGGACTTTATCAAAGGCCTTCTGAAAATCCAAATACGCCACATCCACTGGTTCTCCCTTATCTATTCTATCAGTTACATCCTCAAAAAACTCCAGTAGGTTTGTCAAACACGATTTCCTTTTCATAAATCCATGTTGACTTTGTCTAATCCTGTTGATATTTTCTAAGTGTCCAGTTATCACATCCTTTATAATAGACTCTAGCATTTTTCCTACTACTGATGTTAGGCTAACCAGTCTGTAGTTCCCTGTTTTCTCTCTCCCTCCTTTTTTAAATAGTGGGGTTACATTTGCCGCCTTCCAATCTGTAGGAACTGTTCCATAATCTATAGAATTTTGGAAGATGACAACCAATGCATCCACTATTTCCATGGCTACCTCTTTTAGTACTCTGGGATGCAGATTATCAGGCCATGGGGATTCATCAGCTTTCAGTCCCATTAATTTCTCCAGCACTCTTTTTTTACTACTACTAATTTCCTTTAATTCCTCCTTCTCACTAGACCCTTGGTTCCCTAGCATTTCTGGGAAGTTATTTGTGTCCTCTTCCGTGAAGACAGAACCAAAGTATTTGTTTAATTGCTCTGCCATTTCCTTGTCCCCCATTATAAATTCTCCCATTTCTGACTGTAAGGGACCTACATTTGTCTTCACTAATCTTTTTCTTTTTACATACTTGTAGAAGCTTTTACAATCCACTTTTATGTTCCTTGCAAGTTTACTCTCATACTCTCTTTTTCCCCTCTTAATCAATCTCTTGGTCCTTTTTTGCTGAACTCTAAACTGCTCTCAATCCTCAGGCTTGCTACTTTTTCTGGCAACTTTATATGACTCCTCTTTGGATCTAATACTATCCTTAATTTCTTTTGTTAGCCATAGTTGGGCCGCTTTTCCTTTTGTGTTTTTGCGCCAGAAAGGAAGGTATAACTGTTGCAATTCATGCATTCGTTCCTTAAATGTTAGCCATTGCCTATCCACCGTCATGCCTTTTAATGATGCTCCCCAATCTATCATAGCCAACTCACTCCTCATACCTTTGTAGTTTCCTTTGTTTAGATTTAGGAACCTAGTTTCGGATTGGACTTCTTCACTTTCCATTTTAATGAAGAATTCTGTCGTGTTATGGTCACTCTTCCCTAAAGGACCCCGCACAACAAGATTATTAATTAACCCCTTCTCATTGCACAATACCCAATCTGTTCCCTAGTTGGCTCCTGAATGTATTGGTCTAAAAATCCATCTCGTACACACTCCAGGAATTCATCCTCCACAGTATTATTGCTAATTTGGTTTGACCAGTCTATATGTAGATTAAAGTCACCCATGATTACTGTAGTACCCTTGTTACATGCATCTCTAATTTCCTGTTTGATGCCATCCCCTACATTACCACTACTGTTTGGAGGCCTATAGCCAACTCCCACCAATGTTTTCAGCCCCTTGGTCCTTCTTAGCTCCACCCAGACTGATTCTACATCTTGATTTTCTGAGCCAATATCCTTTCTCACTATTGCTCTGATTTCATCCTTTACTAACAAGGCCACCCCACCTCCTTTTCCTTTTCGCCTGTCCTTCCTAAATCTCGAATATCCTTGGATATTCAGCTCCCAGCCTTGGTCACCCTGCAGCCATGTCTCCGTAATCGCAATTATATCATGTCCGTTTACATCTATTTGTGCTGTTAATTTGTCTACCTTATTATGAATGCTTCGTGCATTCAGATACAGTACCTTTAGATTTGTCTTTTTAACATTTTTAGACATCTTAACATTTTTCAGTACTATGGTCCTATTTGTCTTATTACCATTTTTTCTTACCCAGACCCTATTTGTTTGTGCACTCCTTTGTTTGTATGCTCTGTCCCTTCTTGACACAATCTGGTTATCCTTACCCCAATCACTTTCCCTGTCTTTTCTCTTTAGCATTCTAGATTTCTCTCCACCGGGACCCTCCCCCTCCCTTATTTAGTTTAAAGCTCTATCTACCTCCCTAGTTATTCGATTCGCTAGAACTCTGGTCCCAGCATGGTTCAGGTGTAGTCCGTCCCAATGGAACAGCTCTCTCTTTCCCCAGTACTGGTGCCAGTGTCCCACGAATCGAAACCCACTTCTCCCACACCAATCTTTGAGCTAGGCATTCATTTCCCTGATCCTGTTGACCCTATGCCAATTTGCTCGAGGCTCCGGTAATAATCCAGAGATTATGACCTTTGTGGTTCTGCTTTTTAATTTAGTCCCTAGCTGCTCAAACTCTCTCAGCAGAACCTCTTTCTTTGTCCTACCTATGTCATTGGTACCTACGTGGACCACGACAACTGGATCCTCCCCCTCCCACTCCAAGTTTTCTCCAGCCCAGAGGAGATGTCCTTTACCCTGGCACCGGGGTAGGCAACATAGCCTTCGAGACTCACGCTCCTGGCTGTCTATCCCCCTAACTATACTGTCACCTACTACAACCACCTTCCTATTAAATATTGAAAGCGTCTAGATGGAGTTGTAATGGATAGAAAGATTTGTATTTTATCATCTATTTATGCGATTTTGGTAGTAACTTTTTTTGCATGAGGCAGGCTAGGTAACTAGATTAGCAGGGAATCCACATTCCTTGTGTGAATGGCGATCCCGTAGGTCTGTTTTTGTACCAGCTCGATCACTAACTGTTTTGATTGCGTTTTTATGCCTGGGCGCTGGTGATGCATATTGTTATTCCTAATGGCTGGTTTTTAAAGAGGCAGCCTTTGTTCTGCACAAAAGCCAGCCAGGCCCCATTGTAGGCTTTTGTTGATGAGCATTCCCGAATGCCTGCCTTGAACTCGAGTAACCTGGTTCTCTTGATGGGGGATGTCCACATACTGTCTCTGGGGATAGGGGTTGATTTAACAGCTCCTTGACCAGGCAGAGATGTATTTGGCAGCTTTCTGCCAGTTCTTCACTACAGTCTATGTAGACGTAAGCAAGCAAAAGCTCCTGAGGGTTGACAAAATCTCTCATCTTGTGATATGGACATTGGTCTGGATTTGGTATTATTAGGAGATTTCGTGAAGTGTTGCTTATTTTTGTAGCAGGGCATGTAAAATGATCCATGATCAAGTAAAATCTACGTTCAACATTCTTTGTTATCTGAAAGCTGGACGAACATGACAGGACTCTGCCATTTCCAAAAGAAAAGTACAGTAATAAGAGTGGTTTGTTCAACCCTGGGCTACGCTACATAACCAGAGTTGTGTATATAAAGTCATACTGCTTTGTGGGAATAAGGGCTGGCTTTCAGTCGTGGTCCTGGACACTGAACACGAGAGAATTGTCCAGAAAATTATTAGGCTTTCCACAAAATTGCTATAATACTGCCTGAATATCCAATTTTATAGTAATTTTGTGGAAAGCCCAGTAATGGTTGTCTAGACATTTCTCTCATGTTCAGTGTCAAGGACTTCATCATTTCGTATGACATCTATCACAAAGCCAAAAATGCAACTTTGTTTTCTTGTGTTATCTCTTGAAATAATTGTTTATGCTTTTCCAACTTAATTCTGTAACACAGGTGGCTGATTTTTCTGTGACATCCATATCACATGAGCCACAGGAACATCTGATCTCCATAATTTTGATTTTAATCTGGACAATGTGTGGTTCAAAATGTCTGCCATCCAGAAGCTCATGTTCTATAAACCAAGATCATCTAGTGCCTTTTTAATATGAATATCTTTAAGGACTGGACACTGACTAGATTTCCATTTTTCTCCACATCTCAACAACATCACCAATTTGCATTTGCTTATGTCTTTAACACAGTAAACATGCCCCGGTATTTAATGAAGTAGGGAATAACAGATGCTAGGCATTAATAGTAGTAGTTAGGGATATAGACTGAAGACATGGTTAAATAATTTCTTCGGAGGTTTTTGAAGGTGAGCAGATAGCAAGGTGGAGGGGTTCAGGAAGAGAGTTTGAGTATAGGGTCAAGGCTGAAGGCTCTGCCAACAAAGAGTGAAGGGAGGGCGAGATGAACAAGAAGCTAATGTTGAAAGTGTGAAGGGTGTGTACTAGCATTTGAACTAAAGGAAGTTGCAAAGTTGGAGGGGTGAGGGGGGGGCAAGACCGTGAATTAACTTTTAAACAAGAATGTTGATTTACTGCTTTGGGAGTCAGTGGAGGTCTGCGAGAATGGCAGTGATTGGAGGAGTGCAGGACAGGATGAGTCATAGAGTTATACAGCATAGAAAGAGGCCCTTCGGCCCATCGTGTCCACGCTGGCCATCAAGCCCTATCTATTCTAATCCCATTTTCCAGCACTTGGTCCGTAGCCTTGTATGCTATGGCGTTTCCACTGCTCATCTAAATGCTTCTTGAATGTTGTGAGGGTTCCTGCCTCTACCACCCTTTCAGGCAGTGAGTTCCAGATTCCAACCACCCTCTGGGTGAAAAAGTTTTTCCTCAAATCCCCTCTAAACCTCCTGCCCATTACCTTGAAACTATGCCCCCTGGTTATTGACCCCTCTACTATGGGGAAATGTTCCTTTCTATCTACCCTATCTATGCCCCATATAATTTTGTACACCTCAATCAGGTCCCCCCTCAGCCTTCTCTGCTCTAAGGAAAACAACCCCAGCTTGTCCAGTCTCTCTTCATAGCTGAAGCGCTCCAGCCCAGGTAACATCCTGGTGAATCTCCTCTGCACCCTCTCCAATGCAATCACATCCTTCCTATAGTGTGGCGACCAGAACTGCACACAGTATTCCAGCTGTGGCCAAACTAGCGTTTTGTACAGCTCCATCATAACCTCCCTGCTCTTATATTCTATGCCTCGGCTAATGAAGGCAAGTATCCCATATGCCTTTTTAACCACCTTATCTACCTGTCCTGCTGCCTTCAGGAATCTATGTACATGCACACCAAGGTCCCTCTGATCCTCTGTCCTTCCTAGGGTCCTACCATTCATTGTGTATTCCCTTGCCTTGTTAGTCCTCCCAAAATGCATCACCTCACACTTTTCAGGGTTAAATTCCATTTGCTACTGTTCTGCCCATCTGACCAACACGTCTATATCGTCCTGTAGCCTGAGGCTTCCCTCCTCGCTATTTACCACTCCACCAATTTTTGTATCATCTGCGAACTTACTGATCATACCTCCTACATTCATATCTAAATCATTAATGTACACTACAAACAGCAAAGGACCCAGCACCGATCCCTGCGGTACACCACTGGACACAGGCTTCCAGTCACAAAAACAACCTTCGACCATCACCCTCTGCCTCCTGATACTAAGCCAATTTTGGGTCCGATGTGCCAAATTGCCCTGGATCCCATGGGCTCTTACCTTCTTGACCAGTCTCCCATGTGGGACTTTGTCAAAAGCCTTACTGAAGTCCATGTAGACTACATCAACTGCACTAACCTCATTCACGCACCTAGGCACCCCCTCGAAAAATTCAATCAAATTGGTTAGACATGATCTCCCCCTGACAAAGCCATGTTGACTATCCTTGATTAATCCTTGCCTCTCCAAGTGGAGACTAATTCTGTCCCTCAGAATTTTTTCCAATAATTTCCCTACCACTGATGTTAGGCTCTCTGGCCTGTAATTCCCTGGTTTATCCCTACTACCCTTCTTGAATAATGGCACTACGTTAGCTGTTCTCCAGTCCTCTGGCACCTCCCCTGTGGCCAGAGAGGATCTGAAAATTTGTGTCAGAGCCCCTGCACTCTCCTCCCTTGCCTCACACAGCAGCCTGGGATACATCTCGTCTGGGCCTGGGGATTTATCCACTTTTAAGCCCCACTAAAACCGCTTGCACCTCCTCCCTCTCAATACTAATTTGTTCAAGTATATCACAATCCCCCTGCCTGATTTCTATGCCTACATCGTCCTTCTCCATAGTGAACACAGATGCAAAATATTCAATTAAAACCTGTGGGTGGTGGACTGTTCATTGAATTGCAGTTTATGTAGCGTGGAGCTTGGAAGGCTGGCAAGGAGAGTGTTGTGAAAGTTGAGCTTGGAGGTGATGAAAGTGTGAATCTTTGAGATAGAGTAAGCCTGTTATCCATGCCAGAAGTTAGATCCTTAGGCAGGAAATGTTTGTAGAAGTAAAGCATTAATGAGCTGTCTCTGTTAAAAGGTACTTTAAGCACAAGCCAGTTATTCAATAATCTGTAACTTTTAGAGCATGAATGTGACATGTCAACAAACTGATCTGATGTTTGTTCACAATGATTTTCATAGGCTTTCCAATTAATTTTGCTACTTTTCCTCAGATGGGAGGGGGTGGGCGGGGCGCGAGTGTGATATTTGTCCATAACCTCTTGATCTCCTCAGAAATGTTCCTTGTTTTTTTTTAAATGGCCAAGCATACCAGGTTTGTTGGATTTCCCAGAGACTTCCAAACATCCTCCTGAAAGACCGGATAATTTTTATTTCCATTTTGGGCAATGTCATCTCTCTCCCTTCCCAAGTAGAGGAATACAGAATAATGTTAAAATTACATCAAGGGCCATCAAATCGTTGTCTGACACCCTGTTAATGCTGATAATGGACACATTCTAGATTGCTATTAGACTGTCTTCCAAAGATTTTAATGCAGTCTTTCAGCATTCCTATCTGTCTATCCGTACTTAACCCTACCAAGAGACCAACCTTTGCACCAAACTATTCCACAATACTACAAGGGAGCATATAACCACTCTGAAATGTAAACCATCTCTGAAGACTTTTTTTTAACAATTTGCGCTACAAGATTGATGTTCTTTGTCATAATCTTGATAGTGTTGCTAATTAAGATACCATTAGTAAAAGCAAGAACCGTGACTCTTAAATTGAGAACATTCCTACTTGGGCTAATGTCAGTTCCAGGTTATTCAAGTGAACAAAGCAAATGAGATAACATAATGGTAAGAGGAAGAGAGGTTCTCCTTGTTTGACTCCTTTTTAATAGCAAACCTACCAGTTTTGATCTTTGCTATTTCAGTGTGGCCAAGGTATCTGAATACAGTCAAGGCTTTCCTTTAATTTCCTTTGGAATTTTCATTGTGATCCGAGGCCATAGACAACATCAGAAGACTATTGTGTTGAATTACTTTATCAAGCCCACAAAACTACTGTCAATTCTTCCTTATTGAGTTGTGCAACAACTATAATGTTGTACGGGAATGTAATATTTTCATTACACTGTGTTGCTTTGCAGCATTTTGTCAAGTGTTAACACTATGCTATCAATCAGCCTCTTTGGTAAAATCTTTGTAAGCAAATGAAACAATACTGAACTAGTATTTGTAGGTCTCCAATTATTAATATCCCATTGCTTCTCCTTGTCTTAAGGATCAACAAGTTAGTCCTGCTATCTTAATTATAGATTAAGTAGGGATAGCCTTCACTATATGCTAGAGTGTAAACATTCTTAGATATTTATAATCAATGAAAACCATACCCTTGCAAGCAGACAAGTCCACCTCATTGGGACGTCATAATGGACAGAATGGATATCTTGAATCGAGGTCCTTTTATTTGTTGCATTTTCATCACACAGTTGTGACAGCAGCTTTTTATTATTGGGAAGAGAAAATGTTTTGATAAATTGAAATTTCAAATCCTTTTAAGTTGAAAGGTAGGTTGAGGGTTGCCATTGGCAATATGCTTCAGTCTTTTTATACAAAAGTTTGTAAATACAGAACAAGTTGTGGTCTAAATATCTACTAAAGAAGCTTAGTCGTCACCTGAAAAACCAGTTAACATTTCAGGTAGAATCCTTCGTTAGAATTGATGTGGTTAGGAGTGGGGGGAGGAAAAGGTAGAAAGCTCTTTTATAGGACTGACCAAACTAAATAGCGCGATAGAGGTTAGTAATACAGATATTCTAGTTACTTTGCTCTGGTGGGTGAAAAAAGTAGGATATGTTAAAAAGGTCATTTGGATAAATAGTAGCTAAAATGGTAAGAAACTGTCACTATCTTAGTTCAATGATTTCAAAATCTGGACCAGTACTTTTATATATGTAACTCTTAATTTACCACAGTATTGCAATTATACTCACTATTTTGAATATGGAAATTTTTCTGTGGTTTTGTTATGAATGAAGAGAGTGCATGTTCGAAACATTACTATGCTTTTTTTCCCCCTTGTGTTTTGTACTTTCTTCTATCCCCCATCCTCTAAACTGGGGCTCCAGATTGTGGTCTTTACACAAGTTATACTGTGAGGATGTAACCGTTTGGACATCGGGCAGTCCTCTGCAGTCCTTTTAAGTTGGGCTTCTCATGTTTCTGCTCATGCACTTTTCATATACAATAGTTCATATACAGCATTTAATACGTGTAGTGCTAATTTTAAAATTTATTCTTGTAGGGAGAAATTTGAAGGACACATGAAGAGTGGGAAATGATGGTAAGTGTGCAAGAAATGTTTTCACGCAACTAATCTTCCGTGATATATTTGGGAAGATTGTACTGATCCATTTGGAATAAAAAGATTTTTTTCCGATTCTCTCAAATAGTAATACTGACTAGTCTAGCTGGTGTTGTAGTATGCAGATCACCCCTCCTCTTACAGAGTTTTCATATGTATAGTATCTGAAATTTGTCAGTGTTTTGGACAAGGCTCTTCATTGGAGATTTCATGAATGGTAGGTGAAGTTTCTGCACACTCCATTGAGTTATGGAAAGTGTATGACTGTTGAGGTTTATTGATCTTTTTCACAATTTGAACTGGGTTTCATGGAAGGGAGGAGGAGGAGAAGACAAACTGCACATGGACTTGAGTTGGCTTATGTTAATAGTTGTAGTGAAAAGCTTTTGTTAGGCTGAGTAATGCCAGTAGTGCAGTTTGCTTCTGATTAATGTATCTCATCAATCTATTCTACAGCTTTTTGTTTTGGAGGAGTGGGCTATTATTTTAAATTTTTGTTCATTTGAAGAATCTTCCTGGCCAAGAGAATTCTGCCAATGCACTTTGTAACCAGCTACTAGAAGGTGTGTATGAGAGAGACCTGGGGGGAGAAATTCGGTATCGCCCCGTTTGGGGCGCAATTATCGGCCGGGCGCAAAGTTTAGCGCCTGGCGCAAAGTTTAGCGCCTGGCGCTAGTTATCGCCTCCGACTGCAAACTTGGCTTCTATCGACCCTGGAGGTGATTTGAGCGCTAAATTAGGCGCTACACACCTCTCTTAAGGTGCTAACGCCGAGGAGTGAGGCGCTACCTCAGTGCGCTGGCGAAGCTCATGTGATGTCAGTTAGCAATGGAACACAGACACACTGGTGCCGGCCAGTTCTTAAAGGGAGGGTCGATCTTGCTCTCCATCCACACCCTGCTCATTGCCTGGGGAGACTTGTACATCAATTCTGCTGCAAAGAACAATGGAGAGGTCCAGGGAAAGAGCTCAGAGTGCAGCCCCCAAAGTCTCTTCTAAATCGATGCAAGGTAATTCAAATCAAAATGAACCTGCAAAGTGCTGCTCAGTACCCAAAACTCTTCACACAGCATTGAATCTCTCCAGAAGTCTCTCTCTCTCAGAATGCGTGGTGCAAAAATGTCGCCGGCAAAAAAAGGCAGGAAGCGGCCGCCTTTAAATAGCGTTCCCCCAGTCCCTTCCCGACTGCAAAATGTTCCCCTCTATCTGTCGTTTCTAGTGGCAGGGGGCGCCACTCAATATCCGGTCCGGGACGCTACCGGGGCGTTGCACACTTGACTGACGTCACGATCTGCGGGCGCAGGAGATCGTGGCGGTAGTGTTTAGCGCCACCGCAAAATGTCTGGTCAATTTCGCGAGCGGCGCAAACATAGCCGCGCCCGGGCGCTAGTTGCTTTGCGCTCTAAGAGGGTGCTAACAGGAGGCGCTAATCAACCAAATTTTCCCCCCTGGGGTTTTAATTATTTCTTTGCATCTCTGGGGTGCTCAGTGTGAGAGACTGGGTTGTACTACTGAACGCTTGCAGAGTGTGCCTGCATCGGTGCACTGTCACTGTTTACCTGCAATAAACTATTATGAGCAAACCTTTTATCAAAGAAAACAGGCCACATTAGATACTCTACATGTTACAGAAGGGACCATTTCTCAGAATTGTGCAACACCCTCAACAGCTTTTCAAGAATCCTAATGCACCATTATTTCTATTTTAGTGGACATACTGGTATAGTGGAGACAACTAACAAACATAAGGAGAACATAGAATGAAGGACATTCTGCCCATCCAGCCTATTAATTCCATAGACCATGCACAATTCACACAACCATTATACTCAATCCAATTTAGTCTCTGAGTGCAATAAAGTAGCTGAATAAATAGACAATTCTTCAGTCAGTCTTTTTGGGTTATCAAGCCTTCATGTGTCTGACGACATCCATTTCATGAAAAACGCATTGAGATCAACTCATTTTGTGCTAATGTGGACAGCTGTGGCTATCCTGTTGAGCATTGGATACAAAATTGTGGTGGTGTGCTCCCAATGCCACTGTTACTGATTTAAATTGGAAGAAGCTGGAAATCACCCCCATCAAAGTAGTATCAAAATGGTGATCTACAATATCCTGAGCTCCCTGTTAAAGTTCCAAATTGTGGGTGTTAGGATATTCCACATTAGCATTCTGATACTAACCTGTCTCCTAAATAATTTTGTGTACATTCCACTTCAGTGGGAGAGTTTTCCAGGCAAAGTATCATTCTTGAAAATAGAAACAAGACTCCAATTATCAGGGCTACTTATCTGCATGGGTGGTAGCGTAGGTTTCTTGCAGGATTGCCAAATTGCAGGTAAGGTGAGGAAGAATCTTTCCTAACTTGTCTAGGCTATTTATATAATGCAGAAATTTCAAAAGGTAATTTAACTTTATCTTGTATCCCTCCTAGATAGCGTATAATGGATCTAAGACTTTGGCCTCTATTCTGCAAAGGGCGTGGATGAGTGGGCAACAGAGTTTTGGATGAACTAAAATTTATGGATTGTGGAGGATGCTAGACCAACCAGGAGAGCATTACAATAGTCTAGTCTAGAGGTGACAAAGACGTGGCTGAGAGTTTCAGCAGCAGTTGGGCTGAGATGGGGGTGGAGGCGGGGTGTTGTTACAGGGATACATGTAGGCAGTCCTTGTGATGAAGAGATTATGAGGTCGGAAGCTCAGCTCGGTTAAGTAGGATGCTGAGATTGCGAATATTCTAGTTCAACCTGAGGGGGAGGGGGATGTAATTGATGGCAAAGGTAGGGTGTTTATGGTGGGGCCCGAAGATGATGGCTTTGGTTGTCCCAATGTTTAGATGGAGGGAATTGCAGCTCATTCAAGATTGGATGTTGAACAAGCAGTCTGCCAATATAGAGACAATGGAGGGGTTGTGAGAGGTGGTGAAGAGGTAGCGCTGGGCGCTGTCGGCATACATGTGGAAGCTGACTCCAAGTCTGTGGATGATGTCGCCAAGGGGCATCATGCAGATGGGAAAGAGGAGGCGGCCAGCTATAAGACCAGGGGGACTCCAGAGGTAGTGGTAAGGGGTAGGGAGGAGAAGCCATTGTTAGAGGTGCTCTGTCAATAAATGGTTAGTTAAGAGTACAACCAAGCAGCAAAGTTGGCTGAATAGATGGTCCCAATCTTAAAGCAGTCCATGATCTCCTTGCGCTTGTTGAAGATGAGGGTAAAGGGAAGAGGGATTTAAGGAGAAGGTTGGTACATAGGAATTGGAATGTGCCATTTAGCCTCTCAAGCCTGTTCAATATTCAATTAAAACATGGCTTATCTGTACCTCAACTCCAGTAGTGGAGAAAAGGAGCTGTCCAGGACAAGGTTTCCTCTAAGCTGCGTGGCCATGCAGCTGTTTGCCGGTCCTGCGCAGGTCGGGAACTGCTTTTCCAATGTTAAGAACTGTGAATGGGCCGTGCAGCCCCTTAAAGGGGCCGTGCACCCAAAAAAAAATTAGGGAGAACATGGGTTCAGGATGATCCTGGAGTGGTGGGTGGGTGGTTTTGGCAAAAGAGGGTGATGACCGATGGAGCTTATTGTGGTCCAGCCACATCTGGTGATGGATGGCTAAACCAGTTGTGTGCCAGATACATAAGTCTTGTACCCTGTTGGACTTGAGGGAGTGAAAATGGGGTAATTCTGGTGGAACAACCAGTAATTAACTGAGAAACAACCACCATCTCCTTCCAGAGTGACCGACAAAAACCTTTCACACAGCATAGGTCTTACATACTGCGCCAATCTCCATTTCTCATTTCAGATCCATTTAACATAGCTGTAGCAAATCTATCCATATTTTGTTAGCAGCTTGAAACAGGAGATCCTTCCAAGGTAACGAGGTTCTGTTACTTTGAGCTGCGCTCTTCCCATCAAGTCTGCCAGATAGAAAGGTTTAGCCTGATGGGTATTGGTTTGATGGAAAAAAATCATGCATGATTATTGTGAGCATGGTGGATCGTAGTTATCAATCATCCTATAAATACTGGGATTCAATTTTTGACTTGCTTGTTGGCACCTTCGCACAGTATTCATGTTTCCTGATCAATATAACAACATAAGAAATAGTTAAGGTTCCATGTTGCCGGGAAATTTCCAACACAAGGGGGCAAAATTGGGTCGCGCCCCCTTTGGGCCCTGAAAAAGTTAGCGCCCCCGCGCCCGAAATTCACTGGTAGCGCACCAAGAGGGAGGCGGGGTGCTACTGGAAGCGCCCCGCCTCCCTCTTGGGGCGCTGTGAGTGAATATCGCTGCGCTACGTGGAGTCCAGGATTTTGACATAGCGATGATGAAGGAGCATCGATATATTTCCAATTCAGTATGAGTGTAACTTAGAGGGGAACTTGCAGGTGATGGTATTCCAATGCGCATGCTGCCCTTGTCCTTCTAGGTGGTAGAGGTCGCGGGTTTGGGAGATGCTGCCGAGAAAGCCTTGGCGAGTTGCTGCAATGCATCTTGTAGATGGTGCACACTGCAGCCATGGTGCGCTGGTGGTGGAGGGAGTGAATGTTTAAGGTGGTAAATGGGGTGCCAAAGCTGAGTGTGCCATTGTCGTGTCCGAAGCCGGTGCCAAGGTCGATGCCGGGTGGTCCGTCCAGTTTTATTCTTATTACTGTTTCTCGTAGCGGTTTGTTGCAACTGAGTGGCTTGCTAGGCCATTTCAGAGGGCAATGCTGTGGGTGTGGAGTCACATATAGGCCAGACCGGGTAAGGAAGGCAGATTTCCTTCCCTTAAGAACATTAGTGAACCAGATGGGTTTTTACGACAATCTGATAGTTTCATGGTCACCATTACTGATACTAGCTTATTATTCCAGATTTATTTAGTTAACTGAATTTAACTAAAAGAAAAAAAGACTTGCATTTATATAGGTCCTTTCACGACCACCGGATGTCCCAAAGCGCTTTGCAGCCAATGAAGTACTTGTTGAAGTGTAGTCATTGTTGCAATGTAGGAACTATTACTGAGACCAAAATTATATTTCTGAATCTCCAGCAAAATGATCTGATTAGCTTGGGGTTGATGGCAATGGCTGTGTTTTGTGGTTTCATAAACCTCTAAGAAGGCTTTTAACACCAAATAGGAAGGGTATCACATGAAATGGTCCCAGATTAAATGCATGTTTTTGACAGACTTGTGCTTCCCAGGAACAAAAATTAAGTTTTGTACCAACTGTGCTAAGATAGAAGAAGTGTACCATGATTGTATTTCTTTAATTCTACTTTTATTAGGGGCGAAAAACATTAATAGGAGTGGTATAGAGGGGCGAAAAACATTAATAGGAGTGGTATATAGGCCTCCAAATAGTAAAATAGAGGTTGGGGAGGGCATCACGAGGGAAATTAGAGAAGCGTGCAATAAGAGCACAGCTGTCATCATAGGTGACTTTAACTTACATATAGATTGGAATAGCCTAATCAGTAAAAATAATGGGGAGGAGGAATTCCTTGAGTGTTTAAGGGATGGTTATCTGGATCAATATGTCGAGGAACCAACTCGGGAACAGGCTATATTGGACTGGGTACTGTGCAATGAGAAGGGACTAATTAGTAATCTTGTTGTACGGGGACCCTTGGGTCAGAGCGATCATAACATGATCGATTTCTCACTCGAAATGGAGAGCGAAGAAATTGACTCAGAGACTAAGGTCCTGAATTTAAACAAGGGGAATTATGATGCCATTAGACGGGAACTGAGTAGGTCTGATTGGACAACGTTCCTGGGAGGACTGGAGGTAGATAAACAATGGCAAGCATTTAAAGATAGAATGACAAAATTGCAAAAATTGTTTATACCAATCTGGCATAAAAGGAAATCTAAAAAGGTGACTCAACCGTGGATAACAGGGGAAATTAGAGACAGCATAAAATCCAAAGATAGGGCGTATAAAATAGCCAAAAAAAGCGCCAGAGCGGAAGATTGGGAACAGTTTAAGATAGAGCAAAGGAGGACAAAGGGCTTAATCAAGAGGGGCAAAATAGCTTACGAAAGCAAGCTGGCGGAAAATATAAAAACTAACTCCAAAAGCTTTTATAAGTATATCAAGAGGAAAAGACTGGTGAAAACCAAAGTTGGTCCATTGCAGTCAGATACGGGGGAATATATAACGGGAAATAAGGAAATGGCAGACCAACTAAATGCATACTTTGGGTCAGTCTTTACGAAGGAAGACACAAAAAACCTCCCTGGGATATCGGGAAAAATAGGGACATTGGCAAAGGAGGAACTGACGCAAATCAATATCTCTAAGGATATGGTGTTAAGGAAGCTAAAGGGATTGAAGGCGGACAAATCCCCAGGGCCTGATAACATGCATCCTAGGGTACTGAAGGAGGTGGCCCTAAAGTAAGCGGATGCACTAAGTATGATTTTTCAGAATTCATTAGACTCGGGAACAGTGCCCATGGATTGGAGGGTAGCTAACGTTACCCCACTATTCAAAAAGGGGGGTAGGGAAAAAGCAGGTAATTACAGACCTGTAAGCCTTACATCAGTTGTGGGCAAAATGCTGGAGTCCATCATTAAGGATGAAATAGCGGAGCACTTAGCAAATGGGGACAGGATAGGACAGAGTCAACATGGATTTACAAAGGGTAAATCGTGCTTGACTAATCTATTGGAATTTTTTGAGGGAGTAACTGGTAAAATAGATGGGGGAGAGCCAGTAGATGTGGTGTACCTGGACTTCCAAAAGGCCTTCGACAAGGTCCCACATAAAAGATTAGCATGGAAAATTGAAGCTCATGGGATAAAGGGGAAAGTATTGACGTGGATAGAGAACTGGCTGTCAGATAGAAAACAGAGAGTTGGAATAAACGGCTCATTTTCTGAATGGCAGGCAGTAACAAGTGGGGTACCACAGGGATCTGTCCTGGGTCCCCAGCTGTTCACAATTTACATTAATGACCTGGATCAGGGAGTCGGATGCAGCATTTCCAAATTTGCAGACGACACTAAACTAGGAGGGGGGGTGGGCTCAGAGGAGGAGACCAGGAAGCTCCAGAGCGATTTGGACAGACTGGGTGATTGGGCGGATAAATGGCAGATGCACTATAATGTGGACAAGTGCGAAGTTATCCACCTTGGGTGCAGGAACGGGAGGGCAAATTATTATTTAAATGGCAATAAATTGGGAGAGGGGGAAGTACAGAGAGACCTGGGTGTTCTTGTACACCAGTCACTGAAGGCGAGCATGCAGGTGCAACAGGCGGTCAAGAAGGCAAACGGTATGCTGGCCTTCATAGCAAAAGGGTTGGAATACAGGAACAGGGATACCTTGCTGCAGCTGTACAGGGCACTGGTGAGACCACACCTCGAGTACTGTGTACAGTTTTGGTCGCCTCATCTGAGGAAAGATGTTCTTGCCATGGAGGGGGTGCAGCGGCGATTCACCAGGCTGATACCAGGAATGGCGGGATTGACCTATGAGGAGAGACTATGTAGTTTAGGGATGTACACACTGGAGTTTAGAAGATTGAGAGGGGACCTCATAGAAGTGTATAAAATTCTGACAGGTCTAGACAGACTAGATGCAGAAGGAATGTTTCCCTTGGTGGGTGAGAACAGAACTAGAGGACATAATTTAAGGATAAGGGCTAAACCATTTAGGACAGAAATGAGGGGGAATTTCTTCACTCAGAGGGTGGTGAACCTGTGGAACTCATTGCCACAGAGGGCAGTGTACGCCAGCTCATTAAATATATTTAAGAGGGAATTAGATATATTTCTACAGGCAAAAGGGGTTAAGGGTTACGGAGAGAAGGCGGGGACGGGATACTGAATTGGAGGATCAGCCATGATCTCATTAAATGGCGGAGCAGGCTCGAAGGGCCGGATGGCCTACTCCTGCTCCTATCTTCTATGTATCTATGTATCTATGTATTATAAATGAAAAAAGTACAGAATTATTTTTATGAAATCTATTTTGAATGTTAAGCTTTAAAAGATTAATCGCATCCACCAGCAAATGGCTGAACTAAGCTATAAAGATGAGGGTTGATTTAGATTTCACTGCATTAAGTTCTGCTTTGATGTAGTTTTGGTACTGGAAAATAACTAGTAGTTGTGCAATGTTTTTCTTTAGTGTTTTGAGAGGCTGTGTTTCAATAAATGCCTCCTCTGAGTAAGGATTTTCATCAGTACTGAGCTTATTGTTGAGCAGATCCAGACTGAGATAGCTATCTGCTGCGTGCATGCAGTCTTTGGCCAGTTAGAGGAGTATCAGCTATCCTTTGCTCAACAAAGGTCTGTAACTATAGCTGAAACATTGAAGTAACACAAAAATATAGAATGGCTAGAATTTGCATTGCTAAAATCATGATCATTCCTGTGCAGTTGTGGGAATAATTAGTATGTAGAAAAATTTGGAATTGATCAATCAAAAATAGTGTACAGTATTATAAATTATGTATGGCATAGTTTAGTTTTAGATACACCTTTTGGGATAATTTTAAGCTTCTAACCCTATATCCTCTCCATCACAAAGACTGCCTACTTCCACCTCCGTAACATTACCTGCCTCCACCCTAGCTTTAGCCCATGCTGTTGAAACCTTTATCCAGGCTTTTGTCATCTCCAGACTTGACCTCACTCCTCCCTATTTCTGTAACCTCCTCCAGCCCTACAGTCCTCTCCGAACTCTCCGTTCCTACGACTCACGCCTCTTAACTCCCTTCATTTCACCCCACCATTGGGAGTGTTGCCTTCTGTGTCCTAGGCCCCATTGTTTGGAATTCCCCTATTTAAACCCCTCTGCCTAGGCACCTCCCTTTAAGACCCTCCTTAAAACCCCTCTTTGAGCAAGCTTTTGGTCACCCCTCTTAATACCTCCTTTGGCTCGTGTCCATGTTTTCCTGATTATGTCTGTGAAGCTCCCTGTGATGTTTTTCTACAATAAAGACAATATAATTTTTTTTTTTATATAAGGACGTCTATAGAATTCTCGACAAGCTCCCATGCAGAATCGTTTTATTCTGAGTGAGTTTGAGCAGAAAATCCTGTTCACTGGAGATCTTTATCCCCATTCCTACCAGATGAGAAGTGACTGGGCATTTCATACTTTAATTTTTTTTTCTGGATAGCGATAATATTCTAGGTTACAGAGCTGCATAGTAATATTGTATGGCGACATTTTTCTCTGAGGAATAGATAGTAATGGTGATGTTCTTCACGGTAATTCTTACTAAAATCTTATTGTGGATCAGTTTTAAAATGGAAGGAAGCTGGTGTCTCTTTAAAAGGTATTCTTTTTTGTGCCTGCAAATAGTGGCTGATGTGTGCAGTGCACCAGACATCTTGTTATTATATTCACAATACATGGAGCTTTCCAAATGGGGGGAAATATGAAGGGTAGGTTTAATTTCTGGAGTTTACAATTCTTCTCTTGGTCTCCACAATAGGGATATTGTCTGTTAAACTGTGTCCATGGAAATGTGGCTTTTAACAGTAATTTTGCATGTAGGAGTGGCAGTGTAAAATACCCTATGCAGAGCTGTGGATGCATTTGTCAAGCTGCCTAGGCACTTGGCTTGAAGCCCGCAGGCTTTTGTAATCAAAGCATGATCACGATCACCATGCAGTTACTACTGGGACACTGACTGATGCCTCTAGAAGCTGTTTGGAAGCAGCCCAGGATTACTAATATTCGAAATGCACAAAACTGTGAGTGTTTTGTTTTACATTCTAAAAGACTGAGGTGGCCTTCATGGCAGCTATGAGTAACAAAATAAGTTCTGTTGTGTCCAGCAGAGTGTAGAGTCAAATGTAAATCTGTATTAGCTAGAAATGGCTTGTTAAATGGAAGATAGTGCCAGCCATTTGCAGGCTGGTTGATCAGCTGAGGTCTGGTTACAGCTGTTGAAACATTGTCAGGAGTCAAGCGTTGAATGTTGGGTATGATTAGCTATGTGTGTGCACATTTTTACATGATGATGTTTCAAACTCTCCCTTGTGGGGGGTCAGTTGACAGCGGACTCAGAAACTAAAGTGTGACACATCAAGAAAGGGACCCTGTTCCGGAATAAGGCAGCAGTCGGAACAGTTATGACTGCATTTGCCCTGCCATATTGAGTGCATTAAAGGTATTGGCATGTAGCACTCTACTGGCTGGCAACAGAGATAGTTATTGGCATAAAAAGCTTTGTCAGTACATTTTAGAATGAAGTAACTATTTTTTGTTTGTACCATCACACTTTTTCACTGTTGAATCGTGCTGCACATTGCTCCCTACTTTATGAATTGTACAACAGCTGTAGATTGCTTTATTTCTTTTGTGTCATCTGAGAATGAAGTACTAGCGATAAATTAATACTGGTGAATTAAGCTGGTTTCCGGCAAAGGGGAAGGGGGGTGGGGAGAGGGAAAGAGGAATGTTCATAACTAGCTTCAAACACACTTGGAAGTCTTGAATTCTTTCACATTTTGCCTAATTATTTCTTTAAAGACTTATCACTTCTATTGCTGAGCATAGCCATCCAGAGTTTTCATCTTGCACGTTGTTATTCTGAAGATCGTTACTACATGGCTCACACCTATTGTGAATAGCCACAGTGAGTGTATTAAAGGACCAGGAATTGCAATGAATTAACATCAAATGGGATTTTATCTGGAATTGAGTAATATTCAGTTTATTCTAATTTGAAGTAGATCTTTACATAATGTATTTAGAAATCTGTGTAACCTATGTTTGGAAAACCAATATTTCCAGGATTATACATTGGGACATTTGATGGAATGCTGGCAGTTGAATCTGAATATTGAGTCTCCTTATCAGATGTTGTCTTTGAAAAGCTGCGTCAATTGAGAAAATCCTGAGGAATTTTGCTTTGGACTATTAAAAGCCCATTGTCTTTTTAAATCATTTTTCCTAATCCACTCCCTCTCTTTCCTTTCCCCTCTCTTTTTGCCTCTGTCGCTCGCTTTCACTTGCTCTCTTTCTCGCTCTTTTTTCTCTTTCTCGCACTCGTCCTCTATCATTCTCGCTCATGCGCTCGCTTTTCCTTGTGCTCTCTTCAGTGCGTACACTTTCTCTCTTGCTTTCTCACCCTCTGCTTTTTCCCCTCTGCTTTTTCTCTTCTTTCTCTCTCCCCCCTCTTGTTTTCTCTCCCTCTCTCTTGCTTTCTCTCCCCCTTTCTTGCTTTCTCTCCCGCTTTCTTGCTTTCTCTCCTCTCTCTTGCTTTCTCTCTCTCCTCCTCTCTTACGTTCTCTCTCTCCTCCTCTCTAGCGTTCTCTCTCTCAACCCTCTCTTGCGTTCTCTCTCCTCCTCTCTTGCGTTCTCTCTCTCCTCCCTCTCTTGCGTTCTCTCTCCTCCCTCTCTTGCCTTCTCTCTCTCCTCCCTCTCTTGCCTTCTCTCTCTCCTCCTCTCTTGCGTTCTCACTCCTCCCTCTCTTGCGTTCTCTCTCCTCTTCTCTTGCGTTCTCTCTCTCCTCCCTCTCTTGCGTTCTCTCTCCTCCCTCTCTTGCGTTCTCTCTCTCCTCCCTCTCTTGCGTTCTCTCCCCTCCCTCTCTTGCGTTCTCTCTCCTCTTCTCTTGCGTTCTCTCTCCTCCCTCTCTTGCGTTCTCTCTCCTCCCTCTCTTGCGTTCTCTCTCTCCTCCCTCTCTTGCGTTCTCTCTCTCCTCCCTCACTTGCGTTCTCTCTCTCCTCCCTCTCTTGCGTTCTCTCTCTCCTCCCTCTCTTGCGTTCTCTCTCTCCTCCCTCTCTTGCGTTCTCTCTCTCCTCCCTCTCTTGCGTTCTCTCTCTCCTCCCTCTCTTGCGTTCTCTCTCTCCTCCCTCTCTTGCGTTCTCTCTCTCCTCCTCTCTAGCGTTCTCTCACCCCTCCTCTCCTGCGTTCTCTCTCTCCTCCCTCTCTTGCGTTTTCTCTCTCCTCCCTCTCTTGCGTTCTCTCTCTCCTCCCTCTCTTGCGTTCTCTCTCTCCTCCCTCTCTTGCGTTCTCTCACCCCTCCTCTACTGCGTTCTCTCTCTCCTCCCTCTCTTGCGTTTTCTCTCTCCTCCCTCTCTTGCGTTCTCTCTCTCCTCCCTCTCTTGCGTTCACTCTCCTCCCTCTCTTGCGTTCTCTCTCTCCTCCTTCTCTTGCGTTCTCTCTCTCCTCCCTCTCTTGCGTTCTCTCTCCTCCCTCTCTTGCGTTCTCTCTCTCCTCCCTCTCTTGCGTTCTCTCTCTCCTCCTCTCTTGCGTTCTCTCTCCCCTCCTCTCTTGCGTTCTCTCTCTCCTCTTCTCTTGCGTTCTCTCTCCTCTTCTCTTGCGTTCTCTGTCTCCTCCCTCTCTTGCGTTCTCTCTCTCCTCCCTCTCTTGCGTTCTCTCTCTCCTCCCTCTCTTGCGTTCTCTCTCTCCTCCCTCTCTTGCGTTCTCTCTCTCCTCCCTCTCTTGCGTTCTCTCTCTCCTCCCTCTCTTGCGTTTTCTCTCTCCTCCCTCTCTTGCGTTCTCTCTCTCCTCCCTCTCTTGCGTTCTCTCTCTCCTCCCTCTCTTGCGTTCTCTCTCTCCTCCCTCTCTTGCGTTCTCTCTCTCCTCCCTCTCTTGCGTTCTCTCTCTCCTCCCTCTCTTGCGTTCTCTCTCTCCTCCCTCTCTTGCGTTCTCTCTCTCCTCCCTCTCTTGCGTTCTCTCTCCCCTCCTCTCTTGCGTTCTCTCTCCTCCCTCTCTTGCGTTCTCTCTCTCCTCCCTCTCTTGCGTTCTCTCTCTCCTCCCTCTCTTGCGTTCTCTCTCTCCTCCCTCTCTTGCGTTCTCTCTCTCCTCCCTCTCTTGCGTTCTCTCTCTCCTCCTCTCTTGCGTTCTCTCACCCCTCCTCTCTTGCGTTCTCTCTCTCCTCTTCTCTTGCGTTCTCTCTCCTCTTCTCTTGCGTTCTCTCTCTCCTCCCTCTCCTGCGTTCTCTCTCCTCCCTCTCTTGCGTTCTCTCTCCCCTCCCTCTCTTGTGTTCTCTCTCTCCTCCTCTCTTGCGCTCTCTCTGTCCTCCCTCTCTTGCGTTCTCTCTGCCCTCCCTCTCTTTTCAAAAAGGGTGGTAGAGAGAAAGCGGGGAGTTGCAGACCTGACATTGGTAGTGTGGAAAATGGTAGAGTCCATTATAAAGGATGTAATAGCAGAGCACTTGAAAAACAGTGACAGGATTGGACAAAGTTAACATGGATTTACAAAAGGTAAATCGTGCTTGACTAATCTACTGGAATTTTTTGAGGATGTAACTGGGAAAATAGATGAGGGAGAACCAGTAGATGGGGTGTATTTGGACTTTCAAAAGGCTTTTGATAAGGTCCTGCGTAAGAGATTAGTGTGTAAAGTTAAGGCACATGGGATTGGGGGCAAGGTATTGACTTGGATAGAGAACTGGTTGGCGGACAGAAAGTAGAGAGTAGGAATTAATGGGTCTTTTTCCGAGTGGCAGGCAGTGACTAGTGGGGTACCACAGGGTTCGGTCCTTGGACCCCAGCTATACACAATATCCATAAATGATCTAGAGAAGGGAACTAAATGTAATATCTCCAAGTTTGCAGATGACACAAAGCTGGGTGGGCATGTGTGCTGCGAGGAGGATACCGAGAAACTCCAGGATGATTTGGACAGGTTGGGTGAGTGGGCAGAAGCGTGGCAGATGCAATATAACGTGGATAAATGCGAAGTTATCCACTTTGGTGTCAAAAACAGAAAGGCAGACTATTATCTGAATAGCAATAGATTGGGAGAAGGGGAAGTGCAACGAGACCTGGGTGTCCTTGTGCACCAGTCGCTGAAGGTAAGCATGCAGGTGCAGCAGGCGGTGAAGAAGGCAAATGGCATGTTGGCCTTCATAGCGAAAGGGTTTGAGTATAGGAACAGGGATGTCCTGCTGCAGTTGTACAGGGCCTTGGTGAGCCAACACCTTGAGTATTGTGTGCAGTTTTGGTCGCCTTATCTGAGGAAGGATGTTCTTGCCATGGAGGGAGTTCAGCGAAGATTCACCAGGCTGATACCCGGGATGGCAGGAATGGCGTATGAGGAGAGATTGGGTCGATTGGGCTTATACTCGCTGGAGTATAGAAGAATGAGAGGGGATCTCATCGAAACATATAAAATTCTGACAGGTCTGGACAAACTAGATGCAGGAAGGATGTTCCCGATGGCGAGGGAGTCCAGAACCAGGGGTCACAGTCTAAGGATAAGGGGTAAACCATTTAGGACAGAAATGAGGAAGAATTTCTTCACCCAGAGAGTGGTGAACCTGTGGAATTCTCTACCACAGAAGGTAGTTGAGGCCAAGTCATTAAATATATTGAAGAATGAATTAGATATATTTCTTAAAGATAAAGGTATCAAGGGATATGGGGAGAAGGCAGGTACAGGGGACTGAGTTTGAATGATCAGCCATGATCTCATCGAATGGCGGAGCAGGCTCGAGCGGCCGAATGGCCTACTCCTGCTCCTATCTTCTATGTTTCTTGCGTTCTCTCTCTTCTCCTCTCTTGCGTTCTCTCTCCTCCTCTCTTGCGTACTCTCTCCTCCTCTCTTGCGTTCTCTCTCCTCCCTCTCTTGCGTTCTCTCTCTCCTCCCTCTCTTGCGTTCTCTCTCCTCCCTCTCTTGCGTTCTCTCTCTCCTCCCTCTCTTGCGTTCTCTCTCTCCTCCCTCTCTTGCGTTCTCTCTCTCCTCCCTCTCTTGCGTTCTCTCTCTCCTCCCTCTCTTGCGTTCTCTCTCTCCTCCCTCTCTTGCGTTCTCTCTCTCCTCCCTCTCTTGCGTTCTCTCTCTCCTCCTCTCTTGCGTTCTCTCTATCCTCCCTCTCTTGCGTTCTCTCTATCCTCCCTCTCTTGCGTTCTCTCTCTCCTCCCTCTCTTGCGTTCTCTCTCTCCTCCCTCTCTTGCGTTCTCTCTCTCCTCCCTCTCTTGCGTTCTCTCTCCACCCTCTCTTGCGTTCTCTCTCTCCTCCTTCTCTTGCGTTCTCTCTCTCCTCCCTCTCTTGCGTTCTCTCTCTCCTCCCTCTCTTGCGTTCTCTCTCTCCTCCCTCTCTTGCGTTCTCTCTCTCCTCCCTCTCTTGCGTTCTCTCTCTCCTCCTGTCCTGCGTTCTCTCTCTCCTCCCTCTCTTGCGTTCTCTCTCTCCTCCCTCTCTTGCGTTCTCTCTCCTCCCTCTCTTGCGTTCTCTCCCCTCCCTCTCTTGCGTTCTCTCTCTCCTCCTTCTCTTGCGTTCTCTCTCTCCTCCCTCTCTTGCGTTCTCTCTCTCCTCCCTCTCTTGCGTTCTCTCTCTCCTCCTCTCCTGCGTTCTCTCTCTCCTCCCTCTCTTGCGTTCTCTCTCCTCCTCTCTTGCGTTCTCTCCCCTCCCTCTCTTGCGTTCTCTCTCTCCTCCCTCTCTTGCGTTCTCTCTCTCCCCCCTCTCTTGCGTTCTCTCTCTCCTCTTCTCTTGCGTTCTCTCTCCTCTTCTCTTGCGTTCTCTCTCTCCTCCCTCTCTTGCGTTCTCTCTCCCCTCCCTCTCTTGCGTTCTCTCTCCTCTTCTCTTGCGTTCTCTCTCTCCTCCCTCTCTTGCGTTCTCTCTCTCCTCCCTCTCTTGCGTTCTCTCTCCTCTTCTCTTGCGTTCTCTCTCTCCTCCCTCTCTTGCGTTCTCTCTCCTCTTCTCTTGCGTTCTCTCTCTCCTCCCTCTCTTGCGTTCTCTCTCCCCTCCCTCTCTTGCGTTCTCTCTCCTCTTCTCTTGCGTTCTCTCTCTCCTCCCTCTCTTGCGTTCTCTCTCTCCTCCCTCTCTTGCGTTCTCTCTCCTCCCTCTCTTGCGTTCTCTCTCCTCCCTCTCTTGCGTTCTCTCTCCTCCCTCTCTTGCGTTCTCTCTCTCCTCCCTCTCTTGCGTTCTCTCTCCCCTCCCTCTCTTGCGTTCTCTCTCTCCTCCCTCTCTTGCGTTCTCTCTCACCTCCCTCTCTTGCGTTCTCTCTCTCCTCCCTCTCTTGCGTTCTCTCTCTCCTCCCTCTCTTGCGTTCTCTCTCCTCCCTCTCTTGCGTTCTCTCTCTCCTCCCTCTCTTGCGTTCTCTCTCTCCTCCCTCTCTTGCGTTCTCTCTCTCCTCCCTCTCTTGCGTTCTCTCTCTCCTCCCTCTCTTGCGTTCTCTCTCTCCTCCCTCTCTTGCGTTCTCTCTCCTCCCTCTCTTGCGTTCTCTCTCCTCCCTCTCTTGCGGTCTCTCTCTCCTCCCTCTCTTGCGTTCTCTCTCTCCTCCCTCTCTTGCGTTCTCTCTCTCCTCCCTCTCTTGCGTTCTCTCTCTCCACCCTCTCTTGCGTTCTCTATCTCCACCTTCTCTTGCGTTCTCTCTCTCCTCCCTCTCTTGCGTTCTCTCTCTCCTCCCTCTCTTGCGTTCTCTCTCTCCTCCCTCTCTTGCGTTCTCTCTCTCCTCCCTCTCTTGCGTTCTCTCTCTCCTCCTCTCCTGCGTTCTCTCTCTCCTCCCTCTCTTGCGTTCTCTCTCTCCTCCCTCTCTTGCGTTCTCTCTCTCCTCCCTCTCTTGCGTTCTCTCTCTCCTCCCTCTCTTGCGTTCTCTCCCCTCCCTCTCTTGCGTTCTCTCTCTCCTCCCTCTCTTGCGTTCTCTCTCTCCTCCCTGTCTTGCGTTCTCTCTTCTCCCTCTCTTGCGTTCTCTCTCTCCTCCCTCTCTTGCGTTCTCTCTCTCCTCCCTCTCTTGCGTTCTCTCTTCTCCCTCTCTTGCGTTCTCTCTCTCCTCCCTCTCTTGCGTTCTCTCTCTCCTCCCTCTCTTGCGTTCTCTCTCCTCCCTCTCTTGCGTTCTCTCTCTCCTCCCTCTCCTGCGTTCTCTCTCCCCTCCCTCTCTTGCGTTTTCTCTCCTCCTCTCTTGCGTTTTCTCTCCTCCCTCTCTTGCGTTCTCTCTCCTCCCTCTCTTGCGGTCTCTCTCTCCTCCCTCTCTTGCGTTCTCTCTCTCCTCCCTCTCTTGCGTTCTCTCTCTACTCCCTCTCTTGCGTTCTCTCTCTCCTCCCTCTCTTGCGTTCTCTCTCTCCTCCCTCTCTTGCGTTCTCTCTCTCCTCCTCTCCTGCGTTCTCTCTCTCCTCCCTCTCTTGCGTTCTCTCTCTCCTCCCTCTCTTGCGTTCTCTCTCCTCCCTCTCTTGCGTTCTCTCTCTCCTCCCTCTCTTGCGTTCTCTCTCCTCCTCTCTTGCGTTCTCTCTCTCCTCCCTCTCTTGCGTTCTCTCTCCCCTTCCTCTCTTGCGTTCTCTCTCTCCTCTTCTCTTGCGTTCTCTCTCCTCTTCTCTTGCGTTCTCTCTCTCCTCCCTCTCTTGCGTTCTCTCTCCCCTTCCTCTCTTGCGTTCTCTCTCTCCTCTTCTCTTGCGTTCTCTCTCCTCTTCTCTTGCGTTCTCTCTCTCCTCCCTCTCTTGCGTTCTCTCTCTCCTCCCTCTCTTGCGTTCTCTCTCCTCCCTCTCTTGCGTTCTCTCTCTGCTCCCTCTCTTGCGTTCTCTCTCTCCTCCCTCTCTTGCGTTCTCTCTCTCCTCCCTCTCTTGCGGTCTCTCTCTCCTCCCTCTCTTGCGTTCTCTCTCTCCTCCCTCTCTTGCGTTCTCTGTCTCCTCCCTCTCTTGCGTTCTCTCTCTCCACCCTCTCTTGCGTTCTCTATCTCCACCTTCTCTTGCGTTCTCTCTCTCCTCCCTCTCTTGCGTTCTCTCTCTCCTCCATCTCTTGCGTTCTCTCTCTCCTCCCTCTCTTGCGTTCTCTCAGTCCTCCCTCTCTTGCGTTCTCTCTCTCCTCCTCTCCTGCGTTCTCTCTCTCCTCCCTCTCTTGCGTTCTCTCTCTCCTCCCTCTCTTGCGTTCTCTCTCTCCTCCCTCTCTTGCGTTCTCTCTCCTCCCTCTCTTGCGTTCTCTCCCCTCCCTCTCTTGCGTTCTCTCTCTCCTCCCTCTCTTGCCTTCTCTCTCTCCTCCCTCTCTTGCGTTCTCTCTTCTCCCTCTCTTGCGTTCTCTCTCTCCTCCCTCTCTTGCGTTCTCTCTCTCCTCCCTCCCTTGCGTTCTCTCTTCTCCCTCTCTTGCGTTCTCTCTCTCCTCCCTCTATTGCGTTCTCTCTCTCCTCCCTCTCTTGCGTTCTCTCTCCTCCCTCTCTTGCGTTCTCTCTCTCCTCCCTCTCCTGCGTTCTCTCTCCCCTCCCTCTCTTGCGTTTTCTCTCCTCCTCTCTTGCGTTTTCTCTCCTCCCTCTCTTGCGTTCTCTCTCCACCCTCTCTTGCGTTCTCTGTCTCCTCCCTCTCTTGCGTTCTCTCTCTCCACCCTCTCTTGCGTTCTCTATCTCCACCTTCTCTTGCGTTCTCTCTCTCCTCCCTCTCTTGCGTTCTCTCTCTCCTCCCACTCTTGCGTTCTCTCTCTCCTCCCTCTCTTGCGTTCTCTCTCTCCTCCCTCTCTTGCGTTCTCTCTCTCCTCCTCTCCTGCGTTCTCTCTCTCCTCCCTCTCTTGCGTTTTCTCTCTCCTCCCTCTCTTGCGTTCTCTCTCCTCCCTCTCTTGCGTTCTCTCTCTCCTCCCTCTCTTGCGTTCTCTCTCCTCCTCTCTTGCGTTCTCTCTCTCCTCCCTCTCTTGCGTTCTCTCTCCCCTTCCTCTCTTGCGTTCTCTCTCTCCTCTTCTCTTGCGTTCTCTCTCCTCTTCTCTTGCGTTCTCTCTCTCCTCCCTCTCTTGCGTTCTCTCTCCCCTTCCTCTCTTGCGTTCTCTCTCTCCTCTTCTCTTGCGTTCTCTCTCCTCTTCTCTTGCTTTCTCTCTCTCCTCCCTCTCTTGCGTTCTCTCTCTCCTCCCTCTCTTGCGTTCTCTCTCTCCTCCCTCTCTTGCGTTCTCTCTCTCCTCCCTCTCTTGCGTTCTCTCTCCCCTCCCTCTCTTGCGTTCTCTCTCCTCCCTCTCTTACGTTCTCCCAGCTCCTCCCTCTCTTGCGTTCTCTCTCCTCCCTCTCTTGCGTTCTCTCTCCCCTCCCTCTCTTGCGTTCTCTCTCTCCTCCCTCTCTTGCGTTCTCTCTCTCCTCCCTCTCTTGCGTTCTCTCTCCCCTCCCTCTCTTGCGTTCTCTCTCTCCTCCCTCTCTTGCGTTCTCTCTCCCCTCCCTCTCTTGCGTTCTCTCTCTCCTCCCTCTCTTGCGTTCTCTCTCTCCTCCCTCTCTTGCGTTCTCTCTCTCCTCCCTCTCTTGCGTTCTCTCTCCCCTCCCTCTCTTGCGTTCTCTCTCCTCCCTCTCTTGCGTTCTCTCTCTCCTCCCTCTCTTGCGTTCTCTCTCCTCCCTCTCTTGCGTTCTCTCCCCTCCCTCTCTTGCGTTCTCTCTCCTCCCTCTCTTGCGTTCTCTCTCTCCTCCCGCTCTTGCGTTCTCTCTCCCCTCCCTCTCTTGCGTTCTCTCTCTCCTCCCTCTCTTGCGTTCTCTCTCCTCCCTCTCTTGCGTTCTCTCTCTCCTCCCTCTCTTGCGTTCTCTCTCTCCTCCCTCTCTTGCGTTCTCTCTCTCCTCCCTCTCTTGCGGTCTCTCTCTCCTCCCTCTCTTGCGTTCTCTCTCTCCTCCCTCTCTTGCGTTCTCTCTCTCCTCCCTCTCTTGCGTTCTCTCTCTCCACCCTCTCTTGCGTTCTCTATCTCCACCTTCTCTTGCGTTCTCTCTCTCCTCCCTCTCTTGCGTTCTCTCTCTCCTCCCTCTCTTGCGTTCTCTCTCTCCTCCCTCTCTTGCGTTCTCTCTCTCCTCCTCTCCTGCGTTCTCTCTCTCCTCCCTCTCTTGCGTTCTCTCTCTCCTCCCTCTCTTGCGTTCTCTCTCTCCACCCTCTCTTGCGTTCTCTATCTCCACATTCTCTTGCGTTCTCTCTCTCCTCCCTCTCTTGCGTTCTCTCTCTCCTCTCTCTCTTGCGTTCTCTCTCCTCCCTCTCTTGCGTTCTCTCTCCTCCCTCTCTTGCGTTCTCTCCCCTCCCTCTCTTGCGTTCTCTCTCTCCTCCCTCTCTTGCGTTCTCTCTTCTCCCTCTCTTGCGTTCTCTCTCTCCTCCCTCTCTTGCGTTCTCTCTCTCCTCCCTCTCTTGCGTTCTCTCTCCTCCCTCTCTTGCGTTCTCTCTCTCCTCCCTCTCCTGCGTTCTCTCTCCCCTCCCTCTCTTGCGTTTTCTCTCCTCCTCTCTTGCGTTCTCTCTCTCCTCCCTCTCCTGCGTTCTCTCTCTCCTCCCTTTCTTGCGTTCTCTCTCCCATCTCTCTCTTGCGTTCTCTCTCTCCTCCCTCTCTTGCGTTCTCTCTCTCCTCCCTCTCTTGCCTTCTCTCTGCTCCCTCTCTTGCGTTCTCTCTCCCCTCTCTTGCGTTCTCTGTCTCCTCCCTCTCTTGCGTTCTCTCTCTCCTCCCTCTCTTGCGTTCTCTCTCCCCTCCCTCTCTTGCGTTCTCTCTCTCCTCCCTCTCTTGCGTTCTCTCTCCTCCCTCTCTTGCGTTCTCTCTCCCCTCCCTCTCTTGCGTTCTCTCTCACCTCCCTCTCTTGCGTTCTCTCTCTCCTCCCTCTGTTGCGTTCTCTCTCCCCTCCCTCTCTTGCGTTCTCTCTCCTCCCTCTCTTGCGTTCTCTCTCTCCTCCCTCTCTTGCGTTCTCTCTCTCCTCCCTCTCTTGCGTTCTCTCTCTCCTCCCTCTCTTGCGTTCTCTCTCTCCTCCTCTCTTGCGTTCTCTCTCCTCCTCTCTTGCGTTCTCTCTCTCCTCCCTCTCTTGCGTTCTAGAACTCCCTCTCTTGCGTTCTCTCTCTCCTCCCTCTCTTGCGTTCTCTCTTCCCTCCCTCTCTTGCGTTCTCTCTCTCCTCCCTCTCTTGCGTTCTCTCTCTCCTCCCTCTCTTGCGTTCTCTCTCTCCTCCCTCTCTTGCGTTCTCTCTCCTCCTCTCTTGCGTTCCCTCTCCTCCTCTCTTGCGTTCTCTCTCTCCTCCCTCTCTTGCGTTCTCTCTCTCCTCCTTCTCTTGCGTTCTCTCTCTCCTCCCTCTCTTGCGTTCTCTCTCTCCTCCCTCTCTTGCATTCTCTCTCTCCTCCTCTCTTGCGTTCTCTCTCTCCTCCCTCTCTTGCGTTCTCTCTCCTCCCTCTCTTGCGTTCTCTCTCTCCTCCCTCTCTTGCGTTCTCTCTCTCCTCCCTCTCTTGCATTCTCTCTCCCCTCCCTCTCTTGCATTCTCTCTCTCCTCCCTCTCTTGCGTTCTCTCTCCTCCCCCTCTTGCATTCTCTCTCTCCTCCCTCTCTTGCGTTCTCTCTCTCCTCCCTCTCTTGCATTCTCTCTCTCCTCCCTCTCTTGCGTTCTCCCTCTCCTCCTCTCCTGCGTTCTCTCTCTCCTCCCTCTCTTGCGTTCTCTCTCTCCTCCCTCTCTTGCGTTCTCTCTCCTCCCTCTCTTGCGTTCTCTGCCCTCCCTCTCTTGCGTTCTCTCTCTCCTCCCTCTCTTGCGTTCTCTCTCTCCTCCCTCTCTTGCGTTCTCTCTTCTCCCTCTCTTGCGTTCTCTCTCTCCTCCCTCTCTTGCGTTCTCTCTCTCCTCCCTCTCTTTCGTTCTCTCTCTCCTCCCTCTCCTGCGTTCTCTCTCTCCTCCCTCTCTTGCGTTCTCTCTCTCCTCCTCTCTTACATTCTCTCTCCTCCTCTCTTGCCTTCTCTCTCTCCTCCCTCTCTTGCGTTCTGTCTCTCCTCCCTCTCTTGCGTTCTCTCTCCTCCTCTCTTGCGTTCTCTCTCTCCTCCCTCTCTTGCGTTCTGTCTCTCCTCCCTCTCTTGCGTTCTCTCTCCTCCTCTCTTGCGTTCTCTCTCCCCTCCCTCTCTTGCGTTCTCTCTCTCCTCCCTCTCTTGCGTTCTCTCTCTCCTCCCTCCCTTATGTTCTCTCTCTCCTCCCTCTCTTGCGTTCTCTCTCTCCTCCCTCTCTTGCGTTCTCTCTCTCCTCCCTCTCTTGCGTTCTCTGTCTCCTCCCTCTCTTGCGTTCTCTCTCTTCTCCCTCTCTTGCGTTCTCTCTCTCCTCCCTCTCTTACGTTCTCTCTCTCCTCCTTCTCTTGCGTTCTCTCTCCCCTCCCTCTCTTGCGTTCTCTCTCTCCTCCCTCTCTTGCGTTCTCTCTCTCCTCTCTCTCTTGCGTTCTCTCTCTCCTCCCTCTCTTGCGTTCGCTCTCTCCTCCCTCTCTTGCGTTATCTCTCCTCCCTCTCTTGCGTTCTCTCTCCCCTCCCTCTCTTGCGTTCTCTCTCTCCTTCCGCTCTTGCGTTCTCTCTCTCCTCCCTCTCTTGCGTTCTCTCTCCTCCTCTCTTGCGTTCTCTCTCTCCTCCCTCTGTTGCGTTCTCGCTCCTCCTCTCTTGCGTTCTCTCTCTCCTCCCTCTCTTGCGTTCTCTCTCCTCCCTCTCTTGCGTTCTCTCTCTCCTCCCTCTCCTGCGTTCTCTCTCCCCTCCCTCTCTTGCGTTTTCTCTCCTCCTCTCTTGCGTTTTCTCTCCTCCCTCTCTTGCGTTCTCTCTCCTCCCTCTCTTGCGGTCTCTCTCTCCTCCCTCTCTTGCGTTCTCTCTCTCCTCCCTCTCTTGCGTTCTCTCTCTACTCCCTCTCTTGCGTTCTCTCTCTCCTCCCTCTCTTGCGTTCTCTCTCTCCTCCCTCTCTTGCGTTCTCTCTCTCCTCCTCTCCTGCGTTCTCTCTCTCCTCCCTCTCTTGCGTTCTCTCTCTCCTCCCTCTCTTGCGTTCTCTCTCCTCCCTCTCTTGCGTTCTCTCTCTCCTCCCTCTCTTGCGTTCTCTCTCCTCCTCTCTTGCGTTCTCTCTCTCCTCCCTCTCTTGCGTTCTCTCTCCCCTTCCTCTCTTGCGTTCTCTCTCTCCTCTTCTCTTGCGTTCTCTCTCCTCCCTCTCTTGCGTTCTCTCCCCTCCCTCTCTTGCGTTCTCTCTCTCCTCCCTCTCTTGCGTTCTCTCTCTCCTCCCTCTCTTGCGTTCTCTCTCTCCTCTTCTCTTGCGTTCTCTCTCCTCCCTCTCTTGCGTTCTCTCTCTCCTCCCTCTCTTGCGTTCTCTCTCCTCCCTCTCTTGCCTTCTCTCTCTCCTCCCTCTCTTGCGTTCTCTCTTCTCCCTCTCTTGCGTTCTCTCTCTCCTCCCTCTCTTGCGTTCTCTCTCTCCTCCCTCTCTTGCGTTCTCTCTCCTCCCTCTCTTGCGTTCTCTCTCTCCTCCCTCTCCTGCGTTCTCTCTCCCCTCCCTCTCTTGCGTTTTCTCTCCTCCTGTCTTGCGTTTTCTCTCCTCCCTCTCTTGCGTTCTCTCTCCTCCTCTCCTGCGTTCTCTCTCTCCTCCCTCTCTTGCGTTTCTCTCTCCTCCCTCTCTTGCGTTCTCTCTCCTCCCTCTCTTGCGTTCTCTCTCTCCTCCCTCTCTTGCGTTCTCTCTCCTCCTCTCTTGCGTTCTCTCTCTCCTCCCTCTCTTGCGTTCTCTCTCCCCTTCCTCTCTTGCGTTCTCTCTCTCCTCTTCTCTTGCGTTCTCTCTCCTCTTCTCTTGCGTTCTCTCTCTCCTCCCTCTCTTGCGTTCTCTCACCCCTCCTCTCCTGCGTTCTCTCTCTCCTCCCTCTCTTGCGTTTTCTCTCTCCTCCCTCTCTTGCGTTCTCTCTCTCCTCCCTCTCTTGCGTTCACTCTCCTCCCTCTCTTGCGTTCTCTCTCTCCTCCTTCTCTTGCGTTCTCTCTCTCCTCCCTCTCTTGCGTTCTCTCTCCTCCCTCTCTTGCGTTCTCTCTCTCCTCCCTTTCTTGCGTTCTCTCTCTCCTCCTCTCTTGCGTTCTCTCTCCCCTCCTCTCTTGCGTTCTCTCTCTCCTCTTCTCTTGCGTTCTCTCTCCTCTTCTCTTGCGTTCTCTGTCTCCTCCCTCTCTTGCGTTCTCTCTCTCCTCCCTCTCTTGCGTTCTCTCTCTCCTCCCTCTCTTGCGTTCTCTCTCTCCTCCCTCTCTTGCGTTCTCTCTCTCCTCCCTCTCTTGCGTTCTCTCTCTCCTCCCTCTCTTGCGTTTTCTCTCTCCTCCCTCTCTTGCGTTCTCTCTCTCCTCCCTCTCTTGCGTTCTCTCTCTCCTCCCTCTCTTGCGTTCTCTCTCTCCTCCCTCTCTTGCGTTCTCTCTCTCCTCCCTCTCTTGCGTTCTCTCTCTCCTCCCTCTCTTGCGTTCTCTCTCTCCTCCCTCTCTTGCGTTCTCTCTCTCCTCCCTCTCTTGCGTTCTCTCTCTCCTCCCTCTCTTGCGTTCTCTCTCCCCTCCTCTCTTGCGTTCTCTCTCCTCCCTCTCTTGCGTTCTCTCTCTCCTCCCTCTCTTGCGTTCTCTCTCTCCTCCCTCTCTTGCGTTCTCTCTCTCCTCCCTCTCTTGCGTTCTCTCTCTCCTCCCTCTCTTGCGTTCTCTCTCTCCTCCTCTCTTGCGTTCTCTCACCCCTCCTCTCTTGCGTTCTCTCTCTCCTCTTCTCTTGCGTTCTCTCTCCTCTTCTCTTGCGTTCTCTCTCTCCTCCCTCTCCTGCGTTCTCTCTCCTCCCTCTCTTGCGTTCTCTCTCCCCTCCCTCTCTTGTGTTCTCTCTCTCCTCCTCTCTTGCGCTCTCTCTGTCCTCCCTCTCTTGCGTTCTCTCTCTCCTCTTCTCTTGCGTTCTCTCTCCTCTTCTCTTGCGTTCTCTCTCTCCTCCCTCTCTTGCGTTCTCTCTCTCCTCCCTCTCTTGCGTTCTCTCTCCTCCCTCTCTTGCGTTCTCTCTCTGCTCCCTCTCTTGCGTTCTCTCTCTCCTCCCTCTCTTGCGTTCTCTCTCTCCTCCCTCTCTTGCGGTCTCTCTCTCCTCCCTCTCTTGCGTTCTCTCTCTCCTCCCTCTCTTGCGTTCTCTGTCTCCTCCCTCTCTTGCGTTCTCTCTCTCCACCCTCTCTTGCGTTCTCTATCTCCACCTTCTCTTGCGTTCTCTCTCTCCTCCCTCTCTTGCGTTCTCTCTCTCCTCCATCTCTTGCGTTCTCTCTCTCCTCCCTCTCTTGCGTTCTCTCACTCCTCCCTCTCTTGCGTTCTCTCTCTCCTCCTCTCCTGCGTTCTCTCTCTCCTCCCTCTCTTGCGTTCTCTCTCTCCTCCCTCTCTTGCGTTCTCTCTCTCCTCCCTCTCTTGCGTTCTCTCTCCTCCCTCTCTTGCGTTCTCTCCCCTCCCTCTCTTGCGTTCTCTCTCTCCTCCCTCTCTTGCCTTCTCTCTCTCCTCCCTCTCTTGCGTTCTCTCTTCTCCCTCTCTTGCGTTCTCTCTCTCCTCCCTCTCTTGCGTTCTCTCTCTCCTCCCTCCCTTGCGTTCTCTCTTCTCCCTCTCTTGCGTTCTCTCTCTCCTCCCTCTCTTGCGTTCTCTCTCTCCTCCCTCTCTTGCGTTCTCTCTCCTCCCTCTCTTGCGTTCTCTCTCTCCTCCCTCTCCTGCGTTCTCTCTCCCCTCCCTCTCTTGCGTTTTCTCTCCTCCTCTCTTGCGTTTTCTCTCCTCCCTCTCTTGCGTTCTCTCTCCACCCTCTCTTGCGTTCTCTGTCTCCTCCCTCTCTTGCGTTCTCTCTCTCCACCCTCTCTTGCGTTCTCTATCTCCACCTTCTCTTGCGTTCTCTCTCTCCTCCCTCTCTTGCGTTCTCTCTCTCCTCCCACTCTTGCGTTCTCTCTCTCCTCCCTCTCTTGCGTTCTCTCTCTCCTCCCTCTCTTGCGTTCTCTCTCTCCTCCTCTCCTGCGTTCTCTCTCTCCTCCCTCTCTTGCGTTTTCTCTCTCCTCCCTCTCTTGCGTTCTCTCTCCTCCCTCTCTTGCGTTCTCTCTCTCCTCCCTCTCTTGCGTTCTCTCTCCTCCTCTCTTGCGTTCTCTCTCTCCTCCCTCTCTTGCGTTCTCTCTCCCCTTCCTCTCTTGCGTTCTCTCTCTCCTCTTCTCTTGCGTTCTCTCTCCTCTTCTCTTGCGTTCTCTCTCTCCTCCCTCTCTTGCGTTCTCTCTCTCCTCCCTCTCTTGCGTTCTCTCTCCTCCCTCTCTTGCGTTCTCTCTCCCCTTCCTCTCTTGCGTTCTCTCTCTCCTCTTCTCTTGCGTTCTCTCTCCTCTTCTCTTGCGTTCTCTCTCTCCTCCCTCTCTTGCGTTCTCTCTCTCCTCCCTCTCTTGCGTTCTCTCTCTCCTCCCTCTCTTGCGTTCTCTCTCTCCTCCCTCTCTTGCGTTCTCTCCCCCCTCCCTCTCTTGCGTTCTCTCTCCTCCCTCTCTTGCGTTCTCTCTCTCCTCCCTCTCTTGCGTTCTCTCTCCTCCCTCTCTTGCGTTCTCTCTCCCCTCCCTCTCTTGCGTTCTCTCTCTCCTCCCTCTCTTGCGTTCTCTCTCTCCTCCCTCTCTTGCGTTCTCTCTCCCCTCCCTCTCTTGCGTTCTCTCTCTCCTCCCTCTCTTGCGTTCTCTCTCCCCTCCCTCTCTTGCGTTCTCTCTCTCCTCCCTCTCTTGCGTTCTCTCTCTCCTCCCTCTCTTGCGTTCTCTCTCTCCTCCCTCTCTTGCGTTCTCTCTCCCCTCCCTCTCTTGCGTTCTCTCTCCTCCCTCTCTTGCGTTCTCTCTCTCCTCCCTCTCTTGCGTTCACTCTCCTCCCTCTCTTGCGTTCGCTCCCCTCCCTCTCTTGCGTTCTCTCTCCTCCCTCTCTTGCGTTCTCTCTCTCCTCCCGCTCTTGCGTTCTCTCTCCCTCCCTCTCTTGCGTTCTCTCTCTCCTCCCTCTCTTGCGTTCTCTCTCCTCCCTCTCTTGCGTTCTCTCTCTCCTCCCTCTCTTGCGTTCTCTCTCTCC
The DNA here is from genome assembly GCA_030390025.1 of Squalus acanthias. Lineage (NCBI taxonomy): Eukaryota > Metazoa > Chordata > Chondrichthyes > Squaliformes > Squalidae > Squalus > Squalus acanthias. The sequence continues at coordinate 96,916,882 of CM059425.1, read as the reverse complement.
TCCCTCTCTTGCGTTCTCTCTCTCCTCCCTCTCTTGCGGTCTCTCTCTCCTCCCTCTCTTGCGTTCTCTCTCTCCTCCCTCTCTTGCGTTCTCTCTCTCCTCCCTCTCTTGCGTTCTCTCTCTCCACCCTCTCTTGCGTTCTCTATCTCCACCTTCTCTTGCGTTCTCTCTCTCCTCCCTCTCTTGCGTTCTCTCTCTCCTCCCTCTCTTGCGTTCTCTCTCTCCTCCCTCTCTTGCGTTCTCTCTCTCCTCCTCTCCTGCGTTCTCTCTCTCCTCCCTCTCTTGCGTTCTCTCTCTCCTCCCTCTCTTGCGTTCTCTCTCTCCACCCTCTCTTGCGTTCTCTATCTCCACATTCTCTTGCGTTCTCTCTCTCCTCCCTCTCTTGCGTTCTCTCTCTCCTCTCTCTCTTGCGTTCTCTCTCCTCCCTCTCTTGCGTTCTCTCTCCTCCCTCTCTTGCGTTCTCTCCCCTCCCTCTCTTGCGTTCTCTCTCTCCTCCCTCTCTTGCGTTCTCTCTTCTCCCTCTCTTGCGTTCTCTCTCTCCTCCCTCTCTTGCGTTCTCTCTCTCCTCCCTCTCTTGCGTTCTCTCTCTCCTCCCTCTCTTGCGTTCTCTCTCCTCCCTCTCTTGCGTTCTCTCTCTCCTCCCTCTCCTGCGTTCTCTCTCCCCTCCCTCTCTTGCGTTTTCTCTCCTCCTCTCTTGCGTTCTCTCTCTCCTCCCTCTCCTGCGTTCTCTCTCTCCTCCCTTTCTTGCGTTCTCTCTCCCCTCTCTCTCTTGCGTTCTCTCTCTCCTCCCTCTCTTGCGTTCTCTCTCTCCTCCCTCTCTTGCGTTCTCTCTGCTCCCTCTCTTGCGTTCTCTCTCCCCTCTCTTGCGTTCTCTGTCTCCTCCCTCTCTTGCGTTCTCTCTCTCCTCCCTCTCTTGCGTTCTCACTCCCCTCCCTCTCTTGCGTTCTCTCTCTCCTCCCTCTCTTGCGTTCTCTCTCCTCCCTCTCTTGCGTTCTCTCTCCCCTCCCTCTCTTGCGTTCTCTCTCTCCTCCCTCTCTTGCGTTCTCTCTCTCCTCCCTCTGTTGCGTTCTCTCTCCCCTCCCTCTCTTGCGTTCTCTCTCCTCCCTCTCTTGCGTTCTCTCTCTCCTCCCTCTCTTGCGTTCTCTCTCTCCTCCCTCTCTTGCGTTCTCTCTCTCCTCCCTCTCTTGCGTTCTCTCTCTCCTCCTCTCTTGCGTTCTCTCTCCTCCTCTCTTGCGTTCTCTCTCTCCTCCCTCTCTTGCGTTCTCGCTCCTCCCTCTCTTGCGTTCTCTCTCTCCTCCCTCTCTTGCGTTCTCTCTTCCCTCCCTCTCTTGCGTTCTCTCTCTCCTCCCTCTCTTGCGTTCTCTCTCTCCTCCCTCTCTTGCGTTCTCTCTCTCCTCCCTCTCTTGCGTTCTCTCTCCTCCTCTCTTGCGTTCCCTCTCCTCCTCTCTTGCGTTCTCTCTCTCCTCCCTCTCTTGCGTTCTCTCTCTCCACCCTCTCTTGCGTTCTCTCTCTCCTCCTTCTCTTGCGTTCTCTCTCTCCTCCCTCTCTTGCGTTCTCTCTCTCCTCCCTCTCTTGCATTCTCTCTCTCCTCCTCTCTTGCGTTCTCTCTCTCCTCCCTCTCTTGCGTTCTCTCTCCTCCCTCTCTTGCGTTCTCTCTCTCCTCCCTCTCTTGCATTCTCTCTCCCCTCCCTCTCTTGCATTCTCTCTCTCCTCCCTCTCTTGCGTTCTCTCTCCTCCCCCTCTTGCATTCTCTCTCTCCTCCCTCTCTTGCGTTCTCTCTCTCCTCCCTCTCTTGCATTCTCTCTCTCCTCCCTCTCTTGCGTTCTCCCTCTCCTCCTCTCCTGCGTTCTCTCTCTCCTCCCTCTCTTGCGTTCTCTGACCTCCCTCTCTTGCGTTCTCTCTCTCCTCCCTCTCTTGCGTTCTCTCTCTCCTCCCTCTCTTGCGTTCTCTCTTCTCCCTCTCTTGCGTTCTCTCTCTCCTCCCTCTCTTGCGTTCTCTCTCTCCTCCCTCTCTTTCGTTCTCTCTCTCCTCCCTCTCCTGCGTTCTCTCTCTCCTCCCTCTCTTCCGTTCTCTCTCTCCTCCTCTCTTGCATTCTCTCTCCTCCTCTCTTGCCTTCTCTCTCTCCTCCCTCTCTTGCGTTCTGTCTCTCCTCCCTCTCTTGCGTTCTCTCTCCTCCTCTCTTGCGTTCTCTCTCTCCTCCCTCTCTTGCGTTCTGTCTCTCCTCCCTCTCTTGCGTTCTCTCTCCTCCTCTCTTGCGTTCTCTCTCCCCTCCCTCTCTTGCGTTCTCTCTCTCCTCCCTCTCTTGCGTTCTCTCTCTCCTCCCTCCCTTATGTTCTCTCTCTCCTCCCTCTCTTGCGTTCTCTCTCTCCTCCCTCTCTTGCGTTCTCTCTCTCCTCCCTCTCTTGCGTTCTCTCTCTCCTCCCTCTCTCGCGTTCTCTCCCTCCTCCCTCTCTTGCGTTCTCTCTCTCCTCCCTCTCTTGCGTTCTCTCTCCTCCCTCTCATGCGTTCTCTCTCTCCTCCCTTTCTTGAGTTCTCTCTCTCCTCCCTCTCTTGCGTTCTCTCTCTCCTCCCTCTCTTGCGTTCTCTCTCCCCTCTCTTGCGTTCTCTCTCTCCTCCCTCTCTTGCGTTCTCTCTCTCCTCCCTCTCTTGCGTTCTCTCTCCTCCCTCTCTTGCGTTCTCTCTCTCCTCCCTCTCTTGCGTTCTCTCTCTTCTCCCTCTCTTGCGTTCTCTCTCCCCTCCCTCTCTTGCGTTCTCTCTCTCCTCCCTCTCTTACGTTCTCTCTCTCCTCCTTCTCTTGCGTTCTCTCTCCCCTCCCTCTCTTGCGTTCTCTCTCTCCTCCCTCTCTTGCGTTCTCTCTCTCCTCTCTCTCTTGCGTTCTCTCTCTCCTCCCTCTCTTGCGTTTGCTCTCTCCTCCCTCTCTTGCGTTATCTCTCCTCCCTCTCTTGCGTTCTCTCTCCCCTCCCTCTCTTGCGTTCTCTCTCTCCTTCCGCTCTTGCGTTCTCTCTCTCCTCCCTCTCTTGCGTTCTCTCTCCTCCTCTCTTGCGTTCTCTCTCTCCTCCCTCTGTTGCGTTCTCGCTCCTCCTCTCTTGCGTTCTCTCTCTCCTCCCTCTCTTGCGTTCTCTCTCCTCCCTCTCTTGCGTTCTCTCTCTCCTCCCTCTCCTGCGTTCTCTCTCCCCTCCCTCTCTTGCGTTTTCTCTCCTCCTCTCTTGCGTTTCTCTCCTCCCTCTCTTGCGTTCTCTCTCCTCCCTCTCTTGCGGTCTCTCTCTCCTCCCTCTCTTGCGTTCTCTCTCTCCTCCCTCTCTTGCGTTCTCTCTCTACTCCCTCTCTTGCGTTCTCTCTCTCCTCCCTCTCTTGCGTTCTCTCTCTCCTCCCTCTCTTGCGTTCTCTCTCTCCTCCTCTCCTGCGTTCTCTCTCTCCTCCCTCTCTTGCGTTCTCTCTCTCCTCCCTCTCTTGCGTTCTCTCTCCTCCCTCTCTTGCGTTCTCTCTCTCCTCCCTCTCTTGCGTTCTCTCTCCTCCTCTCTTGCGTTCTCTCTCTCCTCCCTCTCTTGCGTTCTCTCTCCCCTCCTCTCTTGCGTTCTCTCTCTCCTCTCTCTTGCGTTCTCTCTCCTCTCTCTTGCGTTCTCTCTCTCCTCCCTCTCTTGCGTTCTCTCTCCCCTTCCTCTCTTGCGTTCTCTCTCTCCTCTCTCTTGCGTTCTCTCTCCTCTTCTCTTGCGTTCTCTCTCTCCTCCCTCTCTTGCGTTCTCTCTCTCCTCCCTCTCTTGCGTTCTCTCTCTCCTCCCTCTCTTGCGTTCTCTCTCTCCTCCTCTCTTGCGTTCTCTCTCCTCCTCTCTTGCGTTCTCTCTCTCCTCCCTCTCTTGCGTTCTCGCTCCTCCCTCTCTTGCGTTCTCTCTCTCCTCCCTCTCTTGCGTTCTCTCTTCCCTCCCTCTCTTGCGTTCTCTCTCTCCTCCCTCTCTTGCGTTCTCTCTCTCCTCCCTCTCTTGCGTTCTCTCTCTCCTCCCTCTCTTGCGTTCTCTCTCCTCCTCTCTTGCGTTCCCTCTCCTCCTCTCTTGCGTTCTCTCTCTCCTCCCTCTCTTGCGTTCTCTCTCTCCACCCTCTCTTGCGTTCTCTCTCTCCTCCTCTCTTGCGTTCTCTCTCTCCTCCCTCTCTTGCGTTCTCTCTCTCCTCCCTCTCTTGCATTCTCTCTCTCCTCCTCTCTTGCGTTCTCTCTCTCCTCCCTCTCTTGCGTTCTCTCTCCTCCCTCTCTTGCGTTCTCTCTCTCCTCCCTCTCTTGCGTTCTCTCTCTCCTCCCTCTCTTGCGTTCTCTCTCCCCTCCCTCTCTTGCATTCTCTCTCTCCTCCCTCTCTTGCGTTCTCTCTCCTCCCTCTCTTGCATTCTCTCTCTCCTCCCTCTCTTGCGTTCTCTCTCTCCTCCCTCTCTTGCATTCTCTCTCTCCTCCCTCTCTTGCGTTCTCCTCTCCTCCTCTCCTGCGTTCTCTCTCTCCTCCCTCTCTTGCGTTCTCTGACCTCCCTCTCTTGCGTTCTCTCTCTCCTCCCTCTCTTGCGTTCTCTCTCTCCTCCCTCTCTTGCGTTCTCTCTTCTCCCTCTCTTGCGTTCTCTCTCTCCTCCCTCTCTTGCGTTCTCTCTCTCCTCCCTCTCTTTCGTTCTCTCTCTCCTCCCTCTCCTGCGTTCTCTCTCTCCTCCCTCTCTTCCGTTCTCTCTCTCCTCCTCTCTTGCATTCTCTCTCCTCCTCTCTTGCCTTCTCTCTCTCCTCCCTCTCTTGCGTTCTGTCTCTCCTCCCTCTCTTGCGTTCTCTCTCCTCCTCTCTTGCGTTCTCTCTCTCCTCCCTCTCTTGCGTTCTGTCTCTCCTCCCTCTCTTGCGTTCTCTCTCCTCCTCTCTTGCGTTCTCTCTCCCCTCCCTCTCTTGCGTTCTCTCTCTCCTCCCTCTCTTGCGTTCTCTCTCTCCTCCCTCCCTTATGTTCTCTCTCTCCTCCCTCTCTTGCGTTCTCTCTCTCCTCCCTCTCTTGCGTTCTCTCTCTCCTCCCTCTCTTGCGTTCTCTCTCTCCTCCCTCTCTCGCGTTCTCTCCCTCCTCCCTCTCTTGCGTTCTCTCTCTCCTCCCTCTCTTGCGTTCTCTCTCCTCCCTCTCATGCGTTCTCTCTCTCCTCCCTTTCTTGAGTTCTCTCTCTCCTCCCTCTCTTGCGTTCTCTCTCTCCTCCCTCTCTTGCGTTCTCTCTCCCCTCTCTTGCGTTCTCTCTCTCCTCCCTCTCTTGCGTTCTCTCTCTCCTCCCTCTCTTGCGTTCTCTCTCCTCCCTCTCTTGCGTTCTCTCTCCTCCCTCTCTTGCGTTCTCTCTCTTCTCCCTCTCTTGCGTTCTCTCTCCCCTCCCTCTCTTGCGTTCTCTCTCTCCTCCCTCTCTTACGTTCTCTCTCTCCTCCTTCTCTTGCGTTCTCTCTCCCCTCCCTCTCTTGCGTTCTCTCTCTCCTCCCTCTCTTGCGTTCTCTCTCTCCTCTCTCTCTTGCGTTCTCTCTCTCCTCCCTCTCTTGCGTTTGCTCTCTCCTCCCTCTCTTGCGTTATCTCTCCTCCCTCTCTTGCGTTCTCTCTCCCCTCCCTCTCTTGCGTTCTCTCTCTCCTTCCGCTCTTGCGTTCTCTCTCTCCTCCCTCTCTTGCGTTCTCTCTCCTCCTCTCTTGCGTTCTCTCTCTCCTCCCTCTGTTGCGTTCTCGCTCCTCCTCTCTTGCGTTCTCTCTCTCCTCCCTCTCTTGCGTTCTCTCTCCTCCCTCTCTTGCGTTCTCTCTCTCCTCCCTCTCCTGCGTTCTCTCTCCCTCCCTCTCTTGCGTTTTCTCTCCTCCTCTCTTGCGTTTTCTCTCCTCCCTCTCTTGCGTTCTCTCTCCTCCCTCTCTTGCGGTCTCTCTCTCCTCCCTCTCTTGCGTTCTCTCTCTCCTCCCTCTCTTGCGTTCTCTGTCTCCTCCCTCTCTTGCGTTCTCTCTCTCCACCCTCTCTTGCGTTCTCTATCTCCACCTTCTCTTGCGTTCTCTCTCTCCTCCCTCTCTTGCGTTCTCTCTCTCCTCCATCTCTTGCGTTCTCTCTCTCCTCCCTCTCTTGCGTTCTCTCACTCCTCCCTCTCTTGCGTTCTCTCTCTCCTCCTCTCCTGCGTTCTCTCTCTCCTCCCTCTCTTGCGTTCTCTCTCTCCTCCCTCTCTTGCGTTCTCTCTCTCCTCCCTCTCTTGCGTTCTCTCTCCTCCCTCTCTTGCGTTCTCTCCCCTCCCTCTCTTGCGTTCTCTCTCTCCTCCCTCTCTTGCCTTCTCTCTCTCCTCCCTCTCTTGCGTTCTCTCTTCTCCCTCTCTTGCGTTCTCTCTCTCCTCCCTCTCTTGCGTTCTCTCTCTCCTCCCTCCCTTGCGTTCTCTCTTCTCCCTCTCTTGCGTTCTCTCTCTCCTCCCTCTCTTGCGTTCTCTCTCTCCTCCCTCTCTTGCGTTCTCTCTCCTCCCTCTCTTGCGTTCTCTCTCTCCTCCCTCTCCTGCGTTCTCTCTCCCCTCCCTCTCTTGCGTTTTCTCTCCTCCTCTCTTGCGTTTCTCTCTCCTCCCTCTCTTGCGTTCTCTCTCCACCCTCTCTTGCGTTCTCTGTCTCCTCCCTCTCTTGCGTTCTCTCTCTCCACCCTCTCTTGCGTTCTCTATCTCCACCTTCTCTTGCGTTCTCTCTCTCCTCCCTCTCTTGCGTTCTCTCTCTCCTCCCACTCTTGCGTTCTCTCTCTCCTCCCTCTCTTGCGTTCTCTCTCTCCTCCCTCTCTTGCGTTCTCTCTCTCCTCCTCTCCTGCGTTCTCTCTCTCCTCCCTCTCTTGCGTTTCTCTCTCCTCCCTCTCTTGCGTTCTCTCTCCTCCCTCTCTTGCGTTCTCTCTCTCCTCCCTCTCTTGCGTTCTCTCTCCTCCCTCTCTTGCGTTCTCTCTCTCCTCCCTCTCTTGCGTTCTCTCTCCCCTTCCTCTCTTGCGTTCTCTCTCTCCTCCCTCTCTTGCGTTCTCTCTCCTCTCTCTTGCGTTCTCTCTCTCCTCCCTCTCTTGCGTTCTCTCTCCCCTCCTCTCTTGCGTTCTCTCTCTCCTCTTCTCTTGCGTTCTCTCTCCTCTTCTCTTGCGTTCTCTCTCTCCTCCCTCTCTTGCGTTCTCTCTCTCCTCCCTCTCTTGCGTTCTCTCTCTCCTCCCTCTCTTGCGTTCTCTCTCCCCTCCCTCTCTTGCGTTCTCTCTCCTCCCTCTCTTGCGTTCTCTCTCTCCTCCCTCTCTTGCGTTCTCTCTCCTCCCTCTCTTGCGTTCTCTCTCCCCTCCCTCTCTTGCGTTCTCTCTCTCCTCCCTCTCTTGCGTTCTCTCTCCCCTCCCTCTCTTGCGTTCTCTCTCCCCTCCCTCTCTTGCGTTCTCTCTCTCCTCCCTCTCTTGCGTTCTCTCTCCCCTCCCTCTCTTGCGTTCTCTCTCTCCTCCCTCTCTTGCGTTCTCTCTCTCCTCCCTCTCTTGCGTTCTCTCTCTCCTCCCTCTCTTGCGTTCTCTCTCCCCTCCCTCTCTTGCGTTCTCTCTCCTCCCTCTCTTGCGTTCTCTCTCTCCTCCCTCTCTTGCGTTCTCTCTCCTCCCTCTCTTGCGTTCTCTCCCCTCCCTCTCTTGCGTTCTCTCTCCTCCCTCTCTTGCGTTCTCTCTCTCCTCCCGCTCTTGCGTTCTCTCTCCCCTCCCTCTCTTGCGTTCTCTCTCTCCTCCCTCTCTTGCGTTCTCTCTCCTCCCTCTCTTGCGTTCTCTCTCTCCTCCCTCTCTTGCGTTCTCTCTCTCCTCCCTCTCTTGCGTTCTCTCTCTCCTCCCTCTCTTGCGTTCTCTCTCTCCTCCCTCTCTTGCGTTCTCTCTCTCCTCCCTCTCTTGCGTTCTCTCTCTCCTCCCTCTCTTGCGTTCTCTCTCTCCTCCCTCTCTTGCGTTCTCTCTCTCCTCCCTCTCTTGCGTTCTCTCTCTCCTCCCTCTCTTGCGTTCTCTCTCTCCTCCCTCTCTTGCGTTCTCTCTCTCCTCCTCTCCTGCGTTCTCTCTCTCCTCCCTCTCTTGCGTTCTCTCTCTCCTCCCTCTCCTGCGTTCTCTCTCTCCTCCCTCTCTTGCGTTCTCTCTCTCCTCCCTCTCTTGCGTTCTCTCTCTCCACCCTCTCTTGCGTTCTCTATCTCCACATTCTCTTGCGTTCTCTCTCTCCTCCCTCTCTTGCGTTCTCTCTCTCCTCTCTCTCTTGCGTTCTCTCTCCTCCCTCTCTTGCGTTCTCTCTCCTCCCTCTCTTGCGTTCTCTCCCCTCCCTCTCTTGCGTTCTCTCTCTCCTCCCTCTCTTGCGTTCTCTCTCCCCTCCCTCTCTTGCGTTTTCTCTCCTCCTCTCTTGCGTTCTCTCTCTCCTCCCTCTCCTGCGTTCTCTCTCCCCTCCCTCTCTTGCGTTTTCTCTCCTCCTCTCTTGCGTTCTCTCTCTCCTCCCTCTCCTGCGTTCTCTCTCTCCTCCCTTTCTTGCGTTCTCTCTCCCCTCTCTCTCTTGCGTTCTCTCTCTCCTCCCTCTCTTGCGTTCTCTCTCTCCTCCCTCTCTTGCGTTCTCTCTGCTCCCTCTCTTGCGTTCTCTCTCTCCTCCCTCTCTTGCGTTCTCTCTCTCCTCCCTCTCTTGCGTTCTCTCTGCTCCCTCTCTTGCGTTCTCTCTCTCCTCCCTCTCTTGCGTTCTCTCTCTCCTCCCTCTCTTGCGTTCTCTCTGCTCCCTCTCTTGCGTTCTCTGTCTCCTCCCTCTCTTGCGTTCTCTCTCTCCTCCCTCTCTTGCGTTCTCTCTCCCCTCCCTCTCTTGCGTTCTCTCTCTCCTCCCTCTCTTGCGTTCTCTCTCCTCCCTCTCTTGCGTTCTCTCTCCCCTCCCTCTCTTGCGTTCTCTCTCTCCTCCCTCTCTTGCGTTCTCTCTCTCCTCCCTCTGTTGCGTTCTCTCTCCCCTCCCTCTCTTGCGTTCTCTCTCCTCCCTCTCTTGCGTTCTCTCTCTCCTCCCTCTCTTGCGTTCTCTCTCTCCTCCCTCTCTTGCGTTCTCTCTCTCCTCCCTCTCTTGCGTTCTCTCTCTCCTCCTCTCTTGCGTTCTCTCTCCTCCTCTCTTGCGTTCTCTCTCTCCTCCCTCTCTTGCGTTCTCGCTCCTCCCTCTCTTGCGTTCTCTCTCTCCTCCCTCTCTTGCGTTCTCTCTTCCCTCCCTCTCTTGCGTTCTCTCTCTCCTCCCTCTCTTGCATTCTCTCTCTCCTCCCTCTCTTGCGTTCTCTCTCTCCTCCCTCTCTTGCGTTCTCTCTCCTCCTCTCTTGCGTTCTCTCTCCTCCTCTCTTGCGTTCTCTCTCTCCTCCCTCTCTTGCGTTCTCTCTCTCCACCCTCTCTTGCGTTCTCTCTCTCCTCCTTCTCTTGCGTTCTCTCTCTCCTCCCTCTCTTGCGTTCTCTCTCTCCTCCCTCTCTTGCGTTCTCTCTCTCCTCCTCTCTTGCGTTCTCTCTCTCCTCCCTCTCTTGCGTTCTCTCTCCTCCCTCTCTTGCGTTCTCTCTCTCCTCCCTCTCTTGCGTTCTCTCTCTCCTCCCTCTCTTGCATTCTCTCTCCCCTCCCTCTCTTGCATTCTCTCTCTCCTCCCTCTCTTGCGTTCTCTCTCCTCCCTCTCTTGCATTCTCTCTCTCCTCCCTCTCTTGCGTTCTCTCTCTCCTCCCTCTCTTGCATTCTCTCTCTCCTCCCTCTCTTGCGTTCTCCCTCTCCTCCTCTCCTGCGTTCTCTCTCTCCTCCCTCTCTTGCGTTCTCTCTGCTCCCTCTCTTGCGTTCTCTCCTCCCTCTCTTGCGTTCTCTCTGTCCTCCCTCTCTTACGTTCTCTCTCTCCTCCTTCTCTTGCGTTCTCTCTCCCCTCCCTCTCTTGCGTTCTCTCTCTCCTCCCTCTCTTGCGTTCTCTCTCTCCTCTCTCTCTTGCGTTCTCTCTCTCCTCCCTCTCTTGCGTTCGCTCTCTCCTCCCTCTCTTGCGTTCGCTCTCTCCTCCCTCTCTTGCGTTATCTCTCCTCCCTCTCTTGCGTTCTCTCTCCCCTCCCTCTCTTGCGTTCTCTCTCTCCTTCCGCTCTTGCGTTCTCTCTCTCCTCCCTCTCTTGCGTTCTCTCTCCTCCTCTCTTGCGTTCTCTCTCTCCTCCCTCTCTTGCGTTCTCTCTCCTCCTCTCTTGCGTTCTCTCTCCTCCTCTCTTGCGTTCTCTCTCTCCTCCCTCTCTTGCGTTCTCTCTCCCCTCCCTCTCTTGCGTTCTCTCTCCTCCCTCTCTTGCGTTCTCTCTCCCCTCCCTCTCTTGCGTTCTCTCTCCTCCTCTCCTGCGTTCTCTCTCTCCTCCATCTCTTGCGTTCTCTCTCTCCTCCCTCTCTTGCGTTCTCTCTCTCCTCCTCTCTTGCGTTCTCTCTCTCCTCTCTCTCTTGCGTTCTCTCTCCTCCCTCTCTTGCGTTCTCTCTCTGCACCCTCTCTTGCTTTCTCTCTCTCCTCCCTCTCTTGCGTTCTCTCTCTCCTCCCTCTCTTGCGTTCTCTCTCCCCTCCCTCTCTTGCGTTCTCTCTCCTCCCTCTCTTGCGTTCTCTCTCTCCTCCCTCTCTTGCGTTCTCTCTCTCCTCCCTCTCTTGCGTTCTCTCTCTCCTCCCTCTCTTGCGTTCTCTCTCTCCTCCCTCTCTTGCGTTCTCTCTCTCCTCCCTCTCTTGCATTCTCACTCCTCCCTCTCTTGCGTTCTCTCTCTCCTCCCTCTCTTGCGTTCTCTCTCCTCCCTCTCTTGCGTTCTCTCTCCTCCCTCTCTTGCGTTCTCTCTCCTCCCTCTCTTGCGTTCTCTCTCTCCTCCCTCTCTTGCATTCTCTCTCCTCCCTCTCTTGCGTTCTCTCTCTCCTCCCTCTCTTGCATTCTCTCTCCTCCCTCTCTTGCGTTCTCTCTCCTCCCTCTCTTGCGTTCTCTCTCTCCTCCCTCTCTTGCGTTCTCTCTCTCCTCCCTCTCTTGCGTTCTCTCTCTCCTCCCTCTCTTGCATTCTCACTCCTCCCTCTCTTGCGTTCTCTCTCTCCTCCCTCTCTTGCGTTCTCTCTCTCCTCCCTCTCTTGCGTTCTCTCTCTCCTCCTCTCTTGCGTTCTCTCTCTCCTACTCTCTTGCGTTCTCTCTCCTCCCTCTCTTGCGTTCTCTCTCTCCTCTCTTGCGTTCTCTCTCTCCTCCCTCTCTTGCGTTCTCTCTCTCCTCCCTCTCTTGCGTTCTCTCTCTCCTCTCTCTCTTGCGTTCACTCTCTCCTCCCTCTCTTGCGTTCTCTCTCCTCCCTCTCCTGCGTTCTCTCTCTCCTCCCTCTCTTGCGTTCTCTCTCCTCCCTCTCTTGCGTTCTCTCTCTCCTCTCTCTCTTGCGTTCTCTCTCTCCTCCCTCTTGCGTTCTCTCTCTCCTCTCTCTTGCGTTGTCTCTCTCCTCCCTCTCTTGCGTTCTCTCTCTCCTCCCTCTCTGGCGTTCTCTCTCCTCCCTCTCTTGCGTTCTTTCTCTCCTCTCTCTCTTGCGTTCTCTCTCTCCTCCCTCTCCTGCGTTCTCTATCTCCTCCCTCTCTTGCGTTCTCTCTCTCCTCCCTCTCTTGCGTTCTCTCTCCTCCTCTCTTGCGTTCTCTCTCTCCTCCCTCTCTTGCGTTCTGTCTCTCCTCCCTCTCTTGCGTTCTCTCTCCTCCTCTCTTGCGTTCTCTCTCCCCTCCCTCTCTTGCGTTCTCTCTCTCCTCCCTCTCTTGCGTTCTCTCTCTCCTCCCTCTCTCGCGTTCTCTCCCTCCTCCCTCTCTTGCGTTCTCTCTCTCCTCCCTCTCTTGCGTTCTCTCTCCTCCCTCTCTTGCGTTCTCTCTCTCCTCCCTTTCTTGAGTTCTCTCTCTCCTCCCTCTCTTGCGTTCTCTCTCTCCTCCCTCTCTTGCGTTCTCTCTCTCCTCCCTCTCTTGCGTTCTCTCTCTCCTCCCTCTCTTGCGTTCTCTCTCTCCTCCCTCTCTTGCGTTCTCTCTCCTCCCTCTCTTGCGTTCTCTCTCCTCCCTCTCTTGCGTTCTCTCTCTTCTCCCTCTCTTGCGTTCTCTCTCCCCTCCCTCTCTTGCGTTCTCTCCTCCCTCTCTTGCGTTCTCTCTCTCCTCCCTCTCTTGCGTTCTCTCTCCCCTCCCTCTCTTGCGTTCTCTCTCTCCTCCCTCTCTTGCGTTCTCTCTCTCCTCTCTCTCTTGCGTTCTCTCTCTCCTCCCTCTCTTGCGTTCGCTCTCTCCTCCCTCTCTTGCGTTATCTCTCCACCCTCTCTTGTGTTCTCTCTCTCCTCCCTCTCTTGCATTCTCTCTCCTCCCTCTCTTGCGTTCTCTCTCTCCTCCCTCTCTTGCATTCTCTCTCCTCCCTCTCTTGCGTTCTCTCTCCCCTCCCTCTCTTGCGTTCTCTATCTCCACATTCTCTTGCGTTCTCTCTCTCCTCCCTCTCTTGCGTTCTCTCTCTCCTCCCTCTCTTGCGTTCTCTCTCTCCTCCCTCTCTTGCGTTCTCTCTCTCCTCCCTCTCTTGCATTCTCACTCCTCCCTCTCTTGCGTTCTCTCTCTCCTCCCTCTCTTGCGTTCTCTCTCTCCTCCCTCTCTTGCGTTCTCTCTCTCCTCCTCTCTTGCGTTCTCTCTCTCCTACTCTCTTGCGTTCTCTCTCCTCCCTCTCTTGCGTTCTCTCTCTCCTCCTCTCTTGCGTTCTCTCTCTCCTCCCTCTCTTGCGTTCTCTCTCTCCTCCCTCTCTTGCGTTCTCTCTCTCCTCCCTCTCTTGCGTTCTCTCTCCTCCCTCTCTTGCGTTCTCTCTCTCCTCTCTCTCTTGCGTTCACTCTCTCCTCCCTCTCTTGCGTTCTCTCTCCTCCCTCTCCTGCGTTCTCTCTCTCCTCCCTCTCTTGCGTTCTCTCTCCTCCCTCTCTTGCGTTCTCTCTCTCCTCTCTCTCTTGCGTTCTCTCTCTCCTCCCTCTTGCGTTCTCTCTCTCCTCTCTCTTGCGTTCTCTCTCTCCTCCCTCTCTTGCGTTCTCTCTCTCCTCCCTCTCTTGCGTTCTCTCTCTCCTCCTCTCTTGCGTTCTCTCTCTCCTACTCTCTTGCGTTCTCTCTCCTCCCTCTCTTGCGTTCTCTCTCTCCTCCTCTCTTGCGTTCTCTCTCTCCTCCCTCTCTTGCGTTCTCTCTCTCCTCCCTCTCTTGCGTTCTCTCTCTCCTCTCTCTCTTGCGTTCTCTCTCTCCTCCCTCTTGCGTTCTCTCTCTCCTCTCTCTTGCGTTCTCTCTCTCCTCTCTCTTGCGTTCTCTCTCTCCTCCCTCTCTTGCGTTCTCTCTCTCCTCTCTCTCTTGCGTTCTCTCTCTCCTCCCTCTCCTGCGTTCTCTCTCTCCTCCCTCTCTTGCGTTCTCTCTCTCCTCCCTCTCTTGCGTTCTCTCTCCTCCTCTCTTGCGTTCTCTCTCTCCTCCCTCTCTTGCGTTCTGTCTCTCCTCCCTCTCTTGCGTTCTCTCTCCTCCTCTCTTGCGTTCTCTCTCCCCTCCCTCTCTTGCGTTCTCTCTCTCCTCCCTCTCTTGCGTTCTCTCTCTCCTCCCTCCCTTATGTTCTCTCTCTCCTCCCTCTCTTGCGTTCTCTCTCTCCTCCCTCTCTTGCGTTCTCTCTCTCCTCCCTCTTGCGTTCTCTCTCTCCTCCCTCTCTTGCGTTCTCTCTCTCCTCCCTCTCTCGCGTTCTCTCCCTCCTCCCTCTCTTGCGTTCTCTCTCTCCTCCCTCTCTTGCGTTCTCTCTCCTCCCTCTCTTGCGTTCTCTCTCTCCTCCCTTTCTTGAGTTCTCTCTCTCCTCCCTCTCTTGCGTTCTCTCTCTCCTCCCTCTCTTGCGTTCTCTCTCTCCTCCCTCTCTTGCGTTCTCTCTCTCCTCCCTCTCTTGCGTTCTCTCTCCTCCCTCTCTTGCGTTCTCTCTCCTCCCTCTCTTGCGTTCTCTCTCTTCTCCCTCTCTTGCGTTCTCTCTCCCCTCCCTCTCTTGCGTTCTCTCCTCCCTCTCTTGCGTTCTCTCTCTCCTCCCTCTCTTACGTTCTCTCTCTCCTCCTTCTCTTGCGTTCTCTCTCCCCTCCCTCTCTTGCGTTCTCTCTCTCCTCCCTCTCTTGCGTTCTCTCTCTCCTCTCTCTCTTGCGTTCTCTCTCTCCTCCCTCTCTTGCGTTCGCTCTCTCCTCCCTCTCTTGCGTTATCTCTCCTCCCTCTCTTGCGTTCTCTCTCCCCTCCCTCTCTTGCGTTCTCTCTCTCCTTCCGCTCTTGCGTTCTCTCTCTCCTCCCTCTCTTGCGTTCTCTCTCCTCCTCTCTTGCGTTCTCTCTCTCCTCCCTCTGTTGCGTTCTCGCTCCTCCTCTCTTGCGTTCTCTCTCCTCCTCTCTTGCGTTCTCTCTCTCCTCCCTCTCTTGCGTTCTCTCTCCTCCTCTCTTGCGTTCTCTCTCTCCTCCCTCTCTTGCGTTCTCTCGCTTCTCCCTCTCTTGCGTTCTCTCTCTCCTCCCTCTCTTGCGTTCTCTCTCCTCCTCTCTTGCGTTCTCTCTCCTCCTCTCTTGCGTTCTCTCTCCCCTCCCTCTCTTACGTTCTCTCTCCTCCCTCTCTTGCGTTCTCTCTCTCCTCCTCTCCTGCGTTCTCTCTCTCCTCCATCTCTTGCGTTCTCTCTCTCCTCCCTCTCTTGCGTTCTCTCTCTCCTCCCTCTCTTGCGTTCTCTCTCCTCCCTCTCTTGCGTTCTCTCTCTCCTCCCTCTCTTGCGTTCTCTCTCTCCTCCCTCTCTTGCATTCTCTCTCCTCCCTCTCTTGCGTTCTCTCTCTCCTCCCTCTCTTGCATTCTCTCTCCTCCCTCTCTTGCGTTCTCTCTCTCCTCCCTCTCTTGCGTTCTCTCTCTCCTCCCTCTCTTGCGTTCTCTCTCCTCCCTCTCTTGCGTTCTCTCTCCTCCCTCTCTTGCGTTCTCTCTCCACCCTCTCTTGTGTTCTCTCTCTCCTCCCTCTCTTGCGTTCTCTCTCTCCTCCCTCTCTTGCATTCTCTCTCCTCCCTCTCTTGCGTTCTCTCTCCTCCCTCTCTTGCGTTCTCTCTCTCCTCCCTCTCTTGCGTTCTCTCTCTCCTCCTTCTCTTGCGTTCTCTCTCTCCTCCCTCTCTTGCGTTCTCTCTCTCCTCCCTCTCTTGCGTTCTCTCTCTCCTCCTCTCTTGCGTTCTCTCTCTCCTCCCTCTCTTGCGTTCTCTCTCTCCTCCCTCTCTTGTGTTCTCTCTCTCCTCTCTCTCTTGCGTTCTCTCTCTCCTCCCTCTCTTGCGTTCTCTCTCCTCCCTCTCCTGCGTTCTCTCTCTCCTCCCTCTCTTGCGTTCTCTCTCCTCCCTCTCTTGCGTTCTCTCTCTCCTCCCTCTCTTGCGTTCTCTCTCCTCCCTCTCCTGCGTTCTCTCTCTCCTCCCTCTCTTGCGTTCTCTCTCCTCCCTCTCCTGCGTTCTCTCTCTCCTCCCTCTCTTGCGTTTTCTCTCTCCTCCCTCTTGCGTTCTCTCTCTCCTCTCTCTTGCGTTCTCTCTCTCCTCCCTCTCTTGCGTTCTCTCTCTCCTCCCTCTCTGGCGTTCTCTCTCCTCCCTCTCTTGCGTTCTCTCTCTCCTCCCTCTCTTGCGTTCTCTCTCTCCTCTCTCTCTTGCGTTCTCTCTCTCCTCCCTCTCTTGCGTTCTCTCTCTCCTCTCTCTCTTGCGTTCTCTGTCTCCTCCCTCTCTTGCGTTCTCTCTCTCCTCCCTCTCCTGCGTTCTCTCTCTCCTCCCTCTCTTGCGTTCTCTCTCTCCTCCCTCTCTTGCGTTCTCTCTCTCCTCCCTCTCTTGCGTTCTCTCTCTCCTCCCTCTCTTGCGTTCTCTCTCTCCTCCCTCTCTTGCGTTCTCTCTCTCCTCCTCTCTTGCGTTCTCTCTCTCCTCCTCTCTTGCGTTCTCTCTCTCCTCCCTCTCTTGCGTTCTCTCTCTCCTCCCTCTCTTGCGTTCTCTCTCTCCTCCCTCTCTTGCGTTCTCTCTCTCCTCCCTCTCTTGCGTTCTCTCTCTCCTCCCTCTCTTGCGTTCTCTCTCCTCCCTCTCTTGCGTTCTCTCTCTCCTCCCTCTCTTGCGATCTCTCTCTCCTCCCTCTCTTGCGTGCTCTCTCCTCCCTCTCTTGCGTTCTCTCTCTCCTCCCTCTCTTGCGTTCTCTCTCTCCTCCCTCTCTTGCGTTCTCTCTCTCCTCCCTCTCTTGCGTTCTCTCTCCTCCCTCTCTTGCGTTCTCTCTCTCCTCCCTCTCTTGCGTTCTCTCTCCTCCCTCTCTTGCGTTCTCTCTCTCCTCCCTCTCTTGCGTTCTCTCTCTCCTCCCTCTCTTGCGTTCTCTCTCCTCCCTCTCTTGCGGTCTCTCTCTCCTCCCTCTCTTGCGTTCTCTCTCCCCTCCCTCTCTTGCGTTCTCTCTCCCCTCCCTCTCTTGCGTTCTCTCTCTCCTCCCTCTCTTGCGTTCTCTCTCTGCTCCCTCTCTTGCGTTCTCTCTCCTCCTTCTCTTGCGTTCTCTCTCCTCCCTCTCTTGCGTTCTCTCTCTCCTCCCTCTCTTGCGTTCTCTCTCTCCTCCCTCTCTTGCGTTCTCTCTCCTCCCTCTCTTGCGTTCTCTGCCCTCCCTCTCTTGCGTTCTCTCTCTCCTCCCTCTCTTGCGTTCTCTCTCTCCTCCCTCTCTTGCGTTCTCTCTTCTCCCTCTCTTGCGTTCTCTCTCTCCTCCCTCTCTTGCGTTCTCTCTCACCTCCCTCTCTTGCGTTCTCTCTCTCCTCCCTCTCCTGCGTTCTCTCTCTCCTCCCTCTCTTGCGTTCTCTCTCTCCTCCCTCTCTTGCGTTCTCTCTCCTCCCTCTCTTGCGTTCTCTCTCTCCTCCCTCTCTTGCGTTCTCTCTCCCCTCTCTTGCGTTCTCTCTCTCCTCCCTCTCTTGCGTTCTCTCTCCTCCCTCTCTTGCGTTCTCTCGCCCCTCCCTCTCTTGCGTTCTCTCTCCTCCCTCTCTTGCGTTCTCTCTCTCCTCCCTCTCTTGCGTTCTCTCTCCTCCCTCTCTTGCGTTCTCTCTCTCCTCCCTCTCTTGCGTTCTCTCTCCTCCCTCTCTTGCGTTCTCTCTCCTCCCTCTCTTGCGTTCTCTCTCTTCTCCCTCTCTTGCGTTCTCTCTCTCCTCCCTCTCTTGCGTTCTCTCTCCCCTCCCTCTCTTGCGTTCTCTCCTCCCTCTCTTGCGTTCTCTCTCTCCTCCCTCTCTTACGTTCTCTCTCTCCTCCCTCTCTTGCGTTCTCTCTCCCCTCCCTCTCTTGCGTTCTCTCTCTCCTCCCTCTCTTACGTTCTCTCTCTCCTCTCTCTCTTGCGTTCTCTCTCTCCTCCCTCTCTTGCGTTCTCTCTCTCCTCCCTCTCTTGCGTTCTCTCCCCTCCCTCTTTTGCGTTCTCTCTCTCCTCCTCTCTTGCGTTCTCGCTCCTCCCTCTCTTGCGTTCTCTCTCTTCTCCTCTCTTGCGTTCTCTCTCTCCTCTCTTGCGTTCTCTCTCTCCTCCCTCTCTTGCGTTCTCTCTCTCCTCCCTCTCTTGCGTTCTCTCTCTTCTCCTCTCTTGCGTTCTCTCTCTCCTCCCTCTCTTGCGTTCTCTCTCCTCCTCTCTTGCTTTCTCTCTCTCCTCCTCTCTTGCGTTCTCTCTCCTCCCTCTCTTGCGTTCTCTCTCCTCCTCTCTTGCGTTCTCTCTCCTCCCTCTCTTGCGTTCTCTCTCTCCTCCCTCTCTTGCGTTCTCGCTCCTCCCTCTCTTGCGTTCTCTCTCCTCCTCTCTTGCGTTCTCTCTCCTCCTCTCTTGTGTTCTCTCTCCTCCTCTCTTGCGTTCTCTCTCCTCCTCTCTTGCGTTCTCTCTCCTCCCTCTCTTGCGTTCTCTCTCCTCCCTCTCTTGCGTTCTCTCTCTCCTCCCTCTCTTGCGTTCTCTCTCTCCTCCCTCTCTTGCGTTCTCTCTCCTCCCTCTCTTGCGTTCTCGCTCCTCCCTCTCTTGCGTTCTCTCTCTCCTCCTCTCTTGCGTTCTCTCTCTCCTCCCTCTCTTGCGTTCTCGCTCCTCCCTCTCTTGCGTTCTCTCTCTCCTCCCTCTCTTGCGTTCTCTCTCTCCTCCTCTCTTGCGTTCTCTCTCTCCTCCCTCTCTTGCGTTCTCGCTCCTCCCTCTCTTGCGTTCTCTCTCTCCTCCCTCTCTTGCGTTCTCTCTCTCCTCCCTCTCTTGCGTTCTCTCTCTCCTCCCTCTCTTGCGTTCTCTCTCTCCTCCCTCTCTTGCGTTCTCTCTCTCATCTCTCTCTTGCGTTCTCTCTCTCCTCCCTCTCTTGCGTTCTCTCTCTCCTCCCTCTCTTGCGTTCTCTCTCTCCTCCCTCTCTTGCGTTCTCTCTCTCCTCCCTCTCTTGCGTTCTCTCTCCTCCCTCTCTTGTGTTCTCTCTCCTCTCTCTCTTGCGTTCTCTCTCCCCTCCCTCTCCTGCGTTCTATCTCCCCTCCCTCTCTTACGTTCTCTCTCCCCTCCCTCTCTTGCGTTCTCTCTCCCCTCCCTCTCTTGCGTTCTCTCTCTCCTCTCTCTCTTGCGTTCTCTCTCCTCCTCTCCTGCGTTCTCTCTCCCCTCCCTCTCTTACGTTCTCTCTCTCCTCCCTCTCTTGCGTTCTCTCTCTCCTCCCTCTCTTGCATTCTCTCTCTCCTCCTCTCTTGCGTTCTCTCTCTCCTCCCTCTCTTGCGTTCTCTCTCCTCCCTCTCTTGCGTTCTCTCTGCACTCTCTCTTGCGTTCTCTCTCTCCTCCCTCTCTTGCGTTCTCTCTCTCCTCCCTCTCTTGCGTTCTCTCTCTCCTCCCTCTCTTGCGTTCTCTCTCCCCTCCCTCTCTTGCGTTCTCTCTCCTCCCTCTCTTGCGTTCTCTCTCTTCTCCCTCTCTTGCGTTCTCTCTCCTCCCTCTCTTGCGTTCTCTCTCTCCTCCCTCTCTTGCATTCTCTCTCCTCCCTCTCTTGCGTTCTCTCTCCCCTCCCTCTCTTGCATTCTCTCTCCACCCTCGCTTGCGTCTCTCTCTCCCCTCCCTCTCTTGCGTTCTCTCTCTCCTCCCTCTCTTGCGTTCTCTCTCTCCTCCCTCTCTTGCGTTCTCTCTCTCCTCCCTCTCTTGCGTTCTCTCTCCCCTAACTTGCGTTCTCTCTCCTCCTCTCCTGCGTTCTCTCTCTCCTCCCTCTCTTGCGTTCTCTCTCTCCTCCCTCTCTTGCGTTCTCTCTCTCCTCCCTCTCTTGCGTTCTCTCTCTCCTCCCTCTCTTGCGTTCTCTCTCTCCTCCCTCTCTTGCGTTCTCTCCCCTCCATCTCTTGCGTTCTCTCTCTCCTCCCTCTCTTGCGTTCTCTCTCTCCTCCTCTCTTGCGTTCTCTCTCTCCTCCCTCTCTTGCGTTCTCTCTCTCCTCCCTCTCTTGCGTTCTCTCTCTCCTCCCTCTCTTGCGTTCTCTCTCTCCTCCTCTCTTGCGTTCTCTCTCTCCTCCCTCTCTTGCGTTCTCTCTCTCCTCCTCTCTTGCGTTCTCTCTCTCCTCCCTCTCTTGCGTTCTCTCTCTCCTCCCTCTCTTGCGTTCTCTCTCTCCTCTCTCTCTTGCGTTCTCTCTCTCCTCCCTCTCTTGCGTTCTCTCTCCTCCCTCTCCTGCGTTCTCTCTCTCCTCCCTCTCTTGCGTTCTCTCTCTCCTCCTCTCTTGCGTTCTCTCTCCTCCCTCTCTTGCGTTCTCTCTCTCCTCCCTCTCTTGCGTTCTCTCTCTCCTCCCTCTCTTGCGTTCTCTCTCCTCCCTCTCATGCGTTCTCTCTCCTCTTCTCTTGCGTTCTCTCTCTCCTCCCTCTCATGCGTTCTCTCTCTCCTCCTCTCTTGCGTTCTCTCTCTCCTCCCTCTCTTGCGTTCTCTCTCTCCTCCCTCTCTTGCGTGCTCTCTCCTCCCTCTCTTGCGTTCTCTCTCCTCCCTCTCTTGCGTTCTCTCTCCTCCCTCTCTTGCGTTCTCTCTCTCCTCCCTCTCCTGCGTTCTCTCTCTCCTCCATCTCTTGCGTTCTCTCTCTCCTCCCTCTCTTGCGTTCTCTCTCTCCTCCCTCTCTTGCGTTCTCTCCCCTCCCTCTCTTGCGTTCTCTCCCCTCCCTCTCTTGCGTTCTCTCTCTCCTCCCTCTCTTGCGTTCTCTCTCTCCTCCCTCTCTTGCGTTCTCTCTCTCCTCCCTCTCTTGCGTTCTCTCTCTCCTCCCTCTCTTGCGTTCTCTCTCCTCCCTCTCTTGCGTTCTCTCTCTCCTCCCTCTCTTGCGTTCTCTCTCTCCTCCCTCTCTTGCGTTCTCTCTCTCCTCCCTCTCTTGCGTCCTCTCTCTCCTCCCTCTCTTGCGTGCTCTCTCCTTGGAATACGACGTGTAAGTTTTCCTTTTTTTGCTGAAAAAGGTGCCTTCTCTTTTTTTCTTTCCCTTTTGTTGACAATTGAATACTTCCTGCTGTCTTTTCCATATGGGATGTGTGAAATTCTTTACGTTCTGGTTATTTTTTTGGTTTGATTTGTTATAGTGTACTATGTTTGCTCAGTATTTAACATTTTTTCACTTATGTTGAATGAAAAGACATGTAAAACAGGTAGTAAGAGTTTCTATAGAAATTTAAAAAAGAAAAGAGCTAACACAGTGAGCATTGGTCCTATAAATAGTGAGTCTGGGGAATTAATAATGGAAAATAAGGAGATGGGAGTTGAATTGAACAGGTATTTTGCATCGGTCTTCACTATGGAGGATGCAAGTAACATCCCAGAAATAGCTGTAAATCAGGAAATGGAAGGGAGGGAGGAACTCAAGAAAATTACAATCATCAGGGAAGTGGTACTGAGAAAATTGTTGGAGCTGCGGGCTGACAAGTCCCCAGGTTCTGATGGACTTCTTGCTAGGGTCTTAAAAGAAGTGGCTAGTGAGATAGTTGATGCGTTGGTTTTAATTTTCCAAAATTCCCGAGATTCAGGGGAAGTTCCATTAGATTGGAAAATAGCAAATGTAACTCCTTTTATTCAAAAAGGGAGGGAGACAGAAAGCAGGAAACTACAGGCCAGTTAGCTTAACATCTGTCATAGGGAAGATGTTAGAAGCTATTATTAAAGACATTATAGCAGGGCACTTGGAAAAGTTCAAGGTAATCAGGCAGAGTCAACATGGTTTTGTGAAAAGGGAATCATGTTTAACCAATTTATTGGAGTTCTTTGAGGACGTAACATGTGCTGTGGATAAAGGGGATAAAGGTGGATGTACTGTACTTAGATTTCCAGAAGGCATTTGATAAGGTGCCACATCAAAGGTTATTGCGGAAAATAAAAGCTCATGGTGTCGGAGGTAACATATTGGCATGGATAGAATATTGGCTTGCTAACAGGAAACAGAGAGTAGGCATAAATGGGTCATTTTCTGATTGGCAAGATGTAACGAGTGGTGTGCCACAGGGATCTGTGCTGGGGCCTCAACTTTTTACAATTTATATAAATGACTTGGATGAAGGGACCGAAGGTATGGTTGCTAAATTTGCTGATGACACAAAGATAGGTAGGAAAGTAAATTGTGAAGAGAACATACGGAGGCTACAAAGGAATATAGATAGGTTAAGTGAGTGGGCAAAGATCTGGCAAATGGAGTATAATGTGGGGAAAATGTGAAATTGTCCATTTTGGCAGGAAGAATAAAAAAGAAGCATATTATCTAAATGGTGAGAGATTGCAGAGCTCTGAGATGCAGAGGGATCTGGGTGTCCTAGTGCATGAATCGCAAAAGGTTACTATGCAGATACAGCAAGTAATTAGGAAAGCTAATAGAATGTTATCGTTTATTGCGAGGGGAATTGAATACAAAAGTAGGGAGGTTATGCTTCAGTTACACAGAGCATTGGTGAGACCACATCTGGAGTACTGTGTACAGTATTGGTCTCCTTATTTAAGGAAGGATGTAAATGCGCTGGAAGCAGTTCAGAGAAGGTTTACTAGACTAATACCTGGAATGGGCGGGTTGTCTTATGAGGAAAGGTTGGACAGGCTAGGCTTGTATCCGCTGGAGTTTAGAAGAGTAAGAGGTGACTTGATTGAAACATATAAGATCCTGAGGGGTCTGGACAGGGTGGATGTGGAGAGGATGTTTCCTCTTGTGAGAGAATCTAGAACTAGGGGTCACTGTTTAAAAATAAGGGGTTGCCCATTTAAGACAGAGATGAGGAGAAATTTTTTCTCAGAGTGTCGTGAGTCTTTGGAACTCTCTTCCTCAGAGGACGGTGGAAGCAGAGTCTTTGAATATTTTTAAGACAGAGGTAGATAGATTCTTGATAAGCAAGGGGGTGAAAAGTTATCGGGGGGGTAGGCGGGAATGTGGAGTAATCGGATCAGCCATGATCTTATTGAATGGCGGAGCAGGCTCGAGGGGCCGAGTGGCCAACTCCTGCTCCTATTTCGTATGTACGTATTTAGTGCCTTGGGACGTTTTCTGCGTTAAAGGTGCTATATAAATGCAAGTTGTTCTTGGAGGAGGTAATTAGCAATTTTTGGAAGTACTAATTGCCTTCTGTATCCATGGCCTTTGACTTTGTAGATCAGTCTTCATACTGTTATCTCCTAGTTGGTGGCTGGCTGTGAGACTTCGAAGCTGGGAATCTGTCAGTGCTGTTTGTCTATCACTCCGTGCTGTCCTAGATTATTAAATGCTCCTAGAAATTGAGCTTTTTGTTTCTCCGATCAGCCTTATGTGAGATTTTAATTTTGGTTGTAAGCAAGCTGAACTCAAAACCTTTTTTGAACCTATGAATTCTTGTGAAATTAAGTTTCTTGCATCCAACCATTTACCTTGCTAGCCCTGTCTGAGTACGGAGGATTTGGTACATGGATAGGGGAATTCTTAAGTCCTATTTTTCCTTTTTTGCCTGATTGTTTTGAGTTGCAGCTGTATTAGGAAATCAGTGCTGGACTCTTCACCACCTTTCTTCCATTGAAAGGAAGAATAAATTAGTTGATGTGTACAGAACATTATATTCTTTTCATAGATTCTTAAAACATTCAGACTGGAATGAAACCATTAGATCCTTTGTGCCTGTGCTGGTACTTGCTCCACATTAGAGCTATTCATTTATAGTTCTATTTCCTTGCTCCTTGCCCAAACCCTTCAAATATTTAATTTTCTTAAGTGTTATTGACTTGACTTCAGTGGCACCTGTACTAATGCATCCCATATTCTAATAACATTTTGCATGGAAAGAATGGCTCCAGACCACCTCCTTTTATGTTTTACTGATCCTATTTTTATGCCCTCGTGTTACGTATTCACTAATCAATGGAAATAATTTTCACTTATTGTCCTGTACAGATCTTTCATTCTTTTAGAATCTTACACCTTAACCTTTTCTGTTGCAGTGCATACACACTTAGCTTTGTCAAATCTGACATCATAACTATATTCTCTTACTTCCTAGTTAAACTACTTTGGCCGCAAAATTTGGGGGTCTAGTGCCGGCCGTTGAGGCCAGTTTTGCTGAACAAATAGCAACTGCCTCCCTTCTGCCCGCATCTGGCGTGGAACATGGAGGCCTCCATTTTGGGGAGGTTGTTAGCGCTGCCGTTGCCTGCGCTCACCTCCCACCTGTAAATATACAGATTGTGACTTCAATCGGCGTGCAACGCCCCAATTGATGAACGACTGATTTTAGACGTCGCCGCTCTGGATACCGCCCTCTCCAAACCACACACGGAAGAACGTACGTGCAGCAGTACTACAGAGACGCTGCCAGCACTTCTTAAAGGGACACGCACATCTCTCACGTAAGTTTTGATGTTAGCTTTTGCACTTTTTAACATTTTATTGAAGTAGTGTCTTGGTCCAATACATTTAAAAAGTTGTTGAAGTGTGCAGGGAGTGCTACTGGACGCTTGGAAGGCTTTGAATGTTAAAGGAAGTCCTCTGAGAACACCACTTGCTCACAGTCCTGGGGGCTCTAGTTGCAGTCCCGCTTGTGCTGCAGCATTACATGGAGATGAGGCAGAGTTAGCAAAGGGGACAAGCTGCTCGAAGAGGAGGAAGCGGAAGGAAGGATGCAACCCAGACAGCCCCTTTCTGTCCGGGATATCTGGGATCGAATCATCCGCCTGCGGTATCAGTGAACAGAACCCCAATTTGCCTTTCAACATTTGTCCCACACCTTACCTTCCCTCTGTTACTGACCATCACAGCGTCTTCTTGGCTACAATGCTGAAATAAAAGCCACCACAAAGCAAACTTTCCAATCCAACTTTATCCATATATGCATCCAATATTACATCAAAAAATCAACTAATCACCCTTATGCATTCCCTTAGTGACTGTCTTGCATGTGCCTTTGCCTGTCGTAGTGTTCCTACACAGTGCTGCTGCAGCATGGCTGGTAGAAGGCTGCTGACTTTCAGTGGAAGATGCTGCAGATGGCCTTGCAGGACGACCTCGGAGCTGGTGGCTGGGAGTGTGTAATTGAGTGACGGTGTATCTTCTTCACTCTTCTTGATGAACCACTGGCTGGGCAGGCTGGATTTCTTGGGTGTCTGAAATGAGGAAGGCACAAGGGTAGGGTTGTGGTGACGGGAGGGCGGGAAAGCAAGAGGTGCATGATTACATCATGTGCAGCTTGTACATCAAAAGAAATTGTGGGTTGAGGGGGAAGTGGGATGTGAGAAGGAGGATAACATAAGAGCATACCAACATCTTGTATTCTTTTAGCCCCGCCACTGGCCAAAGGCTCAGCGATGCCCCTGCCAAGAATGACCAGCACCTTCTCCTCCAAGGGGGTGAGGTGAAGCTATGAATGTGAAGTGTGCCTCGTGTTTGGTAGAGATTGTTGGTAGGTGAGTAATGTGGAGGGGGCGGGATCGTGCATTGAGTAGTGTGTGAGGCTAGTGGTGCAGTAGGAGACGGCTTTTGAAGATGCATTCACTGACCTTGACCACTCGTCTGAGATCATGAAACTTCATTGGGGACTGGAGCCAGATCCTGGGGGCGATACTGCTGTCAGTGACTGCCTCAGCGATCTGGTCCCACATCCTTCTTTCTGGAGGGCCTCTTGGCCCCCCGAAGGAAGAAGACCTCTCTTCAGTGTTGACCCCCCTGCACAAAACTTGAGTGTTCGTCCAAGACCCTGGGTGCGCTTTCCCTGGCCTGTTCTGCCATTTGTGTTGGTGCTGAAGCAGTTCTAGCATTTTTTATGTGCAGAAGGCAGTTCAGCTTTAAGAGCTGCAGACTGCCTAGTTTTGAATATTTTTTTTGCTGAAGGCAATTCAGCTTTAAGGGCTAGAGACTGCCTTGAAAACTAACAGCCTAGCTTTAAGGAAAGGCAGCCTTGCTCCAGCAACGTGAACTTGGGCCTCCTGAGCGCACAGCCTGTCAACAGTATGATAGTCGCTGGGCTGTGCGCTAAAATCATTGAAATTAGCAGGCAGCACCAAATTTGAAGTGCTGGCTGCGCTTTTTGAATGGGTGTGGATGTATCTCGCATTGCTGTGCCCACACCCGTTTCTTCCATTATCGAATTTCCCGGCCTTTGTACCTATTTCCACGGCCCGAACATTCTTCCTAGGGGCAGTATATAATTTGACACCAGTTTAACTTTTTTTTTTACAGTACTTCCTTCAAAGGGACTGAGGAGGAAGTTGTTGTTTGTGAGTCTTGGTATATGAGGATGGCTATGGTCAATAAGATTGGTGATCTAACTTTGCAAGTCTAAGTTTAGATAGAGGAGGAATGGTAATTTCTTGCTGGAACTGTAATTTTGAGATTTGTGTTTGGGATGAGGTCTGAGATCACCTCTCATCAGATCACGGGGGCTAAATTGGGCCGTGTAGCACCTGTTTTTTAGGCGCTACATGGCCAAATAAGACACAAATGGGGTCTGAGATGCGTGCGCACATTTCCGATGGGAAGTGCGCAGGACGCAATCTTGTTAAAGGGGTTTGCATGCATGCGATTAACAACCGCTGACAGCATACAGAGCAGCGAGATGATGTGACAAATGAGTGTGCAACGCTGATTTGAAGTCACTGCTGCCATTTTCCAACTCCCTACTCCAGCCAATGTCTTAACCTTGCACAGCTGAACACAATGTTAAATGGAATGAAGGCCCCCCATAAGTTCTGTTAAAAGGGATCATGAAATACTTACAGTTGCTGAATTATTTCTTCTGGCTGCTGGTGCAATTGTATGTGTTTTTGGAGGCTTCCTCTCCATGAATAAAGTTTGAATACTCTACAGGGAGTGGTCTGGCTGGTCTTATAAAATATTATGCTGAAAGAAGTTGCTTCCAGACATGGGTGGCCTGGTAGGGCTTCCTCTGGAAATTGAACATGACTGGGAGAATGAAGAGAGGCCACGCAGAACAGGACAAGCTGCTAGAAGGGGTCTCAGCTGGATGCCATATCCGTAGAGGGTCTTCAGGGAATAATTCTCTTCCCTCAACTTCAGCGAGAATCAATGCATGAGACTTCTTTGCTTCACAAAAGAGTTCGTGAGTGAAATCTGCCAACTGCTGCAGCCACAACTGCAATCTCAAAGCAGGGCAGGACAGCATTGCCTGTGGCTGTCAAAGTGGCCGTGGCTCTTAATGTTTGTGTGTCTGGCTCCTTTCAGGCTGCTGTTGGAGATATAAGCAAGATCTCGCAGTTTGCACTGCACTACTGTATAAGGGAGGTGTCTGAGGCTCTCTATACCAAGAGAAACACATTTATCACATTCCCTATTGCCAGAGAGAAGCAGGAGGAGTGAGCACAAGGTTTTGCATGGATTGGAGGCTTCCCTGTGGTGCAGGGTACCATTGAGTGCACGTGCATGGCCTTGCATGTTCCTCATGTGAACTCTGCCATTTTACATTTTCCTACATTACAACAGTGACTACACTTCAAAAAAAGTACTTCATTGGCTATAAAGCGCTTTGGGACGTCCGGTGGTCATGAAAGGCGCTATATAAATGCAAGTCTTTTTCTTTTTCCTGGACCAAAAGGGATTCCAGTCCCTCAACGTGCAGCTGGTGCATGACCACAGACAGCATCATGCAGGTGAATGCCCGTTATCCTAGAAGCTGCCACAAGGAACATAGAGCACATGATCCATTGGCAGGATAGGCGCACCAAAGTCGGTGTTCTCGCTAAGGCCAACATCCCCAGCATCGAAGCTTTGACCACGCTCGATCAGCTCCGATGGATGGGCCACGTCGTCCGCACGCCCGATACGAGACTCCCAAAACATGCGCTCTACTCGAAGCTCCGACACGGCAAGAGAGTCCCAGGTGGGCAGAGGAAACGCTTCAAGGACACCCTCAAAGCCTCCTTGAAAAAGTGCAACATCCCCACCGACACCTGGGAATCCCTGGCCCAAGACCGCACAAAGTGGAGGAGAAGCATCCGGGAAGGCGCCGAACACCTCGAGTCTCTTCGCCGGGAGCAAGCGGAAGCCAAGCGCAAACAGCGGAAGGAGTGCACGTCAACCCAAGCACCCCACCCACCGTCTGCCCCACCTGTGACAGACACTGTAGGTCCCGCATTGGACTCATCAGTCACCTGAGAACTCATTTTTAGTGTGGAAGCAAGTCATCCTCGGTTCCGAGGGACTGCCGAAGAAGAAGAAGAAGAACACATGACCGGCGTCCTCAAGCAATGCTTTTGCTGCTTGGTACGCTCTGGAAGAGACCTGCAGTCCTCAGCTGAGTGGGTAACAAGATTTGTGGTTGTATGCTGAATGCTACACAACCTGGCCATTATAAGGGAACATCACCTATCAGGGGAGGAGGAGGAAGTACAACAGGAAGTGGATGAACAGGAAGATGAAGTAAGGGTACACTTTAGATAGCCCCTTTCTGCCTGCGCTCTACGTAATCAGATTATTCATGAGCGATACCAGTAACCTCAACTACACCTCCCCATTAACCAACAATTCTACACTCCTTACCTTTCCTCTATCTTTGACCATCACATCGTCCTCTTTCTGACAAGGCAGAAATAAAACCCACCAGAAAATGCACATTCAAATCCAATTTTATAAATTCATTCATGACATAATGCATACAAAAATAAACAAATCACCCTTCTGCATTCCCTTAGTGCCTGTCTTCTGTGTGCCATTACTATCCTCGTGCTCCTATGAGGTGCTTCCCCAGTGGCTGCAGCATGGATAGTGAAAGGCTGCTGACCTTTAATTGAGGAGACTTCAGATGGCATTGGAGGATGACCTCGCGCAGCTCTGGGTCTAGTGGGCCCGGTTTCAGACTGCACCGGCCTGTGCTGGAGCAATCTGGGCTGGCTGGCTGACTGACAGCAGTAAGGGCACTGGCAGTGTGGCAGGGGTGGGAGCAGGAATGCAGAGGACAGCAGGTCCTGTTCCATGGCGCCACTGCCACTCTCCCAGGGCGGGGCCTCAGCAATCCTACTGATCAGTTGGAGAACAGATTGATGGACTGCTGTGGCGCCCTGGAAGCACCTTTGAAAAGTGGTATCCAGAGCTACGATGACAGCAGTCTGAGCTTGCAAGGAAGCGCTCAGACCTTTGATGGAAGCAGTTTGTGCTGCAATGGAAGCTGTGACATCGGCCATCAGATGCTGCATCATGGTGGGCTCCAGAGGTGTGCTAATGGAGGTGGCCACTCGTTCCATGTTGGAAAGGATGAACTCCAAGCTCTGCACAAAGCCCTGTGCCAAATTGGAGCTGAGCTCCTCCATGTTCCTTGACATTGTGCGCAGGTTTTCCAGTGCAACGAGCATTTGGTTCTGTATGCCCATCAGCCGCCTTCTGTAGCCTGGGCCATCAAGGTCAACATCTAAGTCCTCTGCAGCTGACCTCGTGTGTGACCTCGCCCTCTGGTGAGCTGGCACCTGCATTATCCTTTCCCCCCGCTCTGGTTCCTGCGTACTTGTGCACGGTGTGTCACCACGTGAGGGAAGTGTGTCAATGAGTGTCCTGCAATATGTTTGGGTGATGTGGCTGTCACGGTTGAATAGCTGCCAGTGTGTACAAGCTGTGAGTGCGAAGCTTGTGCTAAGTGTGTGAGAGTGATGTAACACATTGGAATTGAAGGATTGAGTACTGATTGATAGAGATTGTTGGTAGGTAGGTGATGGGGGTTGTTGTGAATTGAGCAGTAAATGAGGCTCGTGGTGCAATTGGTAGGATATGCCATTTGAAGCTTGAACTCACTTACCCTGACAACTCATGTTAGATCGTAAAACTTCTTCCTGCACTGCATCCATGTTCTTGGAGCTACACTCCTGGCATTGACGTCTGCCGCTACTTGTTCCCACTACTTCCTGAGCATATGTCTGGAGGGCCCCCCACCCCCCTGAGGATGTCTCTTTCCCTCCACCTCGTGCACCAAGGCCTCCAGTGCAATATTAGAAAACCTTGGTGCACGCTCTCTCGTTGAGCCATCTTGAAAAAATCTCCAAAAGCGATTAGCTTCCTGACACCACTTCCTGCAGCCACAATACACCTGCCATTTAAGTAGGGCTAGCCACTCGCGATATTGGACCCCCCGCTGATGCATGCGCTGGCTGCACGCAGCAACCAAGGAAACAAGCAGGCAGCACGAGTTTAACGTTCTGCCTGCAATGCAATGAATGGGCGTGGGTTAATCACCGCGATCACACTCCCGTTTTTGGGTCTTTAGCAATTTAATCCCCCAAATGTCTGTTTTGACTCACTGTATATGGTGTTTGCTCTAGTTTCAGTCAGAAGAGTTCGTAAACCTCCCTGTGAAATACAAAAGCAAAATACTGCAGATGCTGAAAATCTAAAATAAAAACAGAAAATGCTGGAAATACTCAGCAGGTCCAGCAGCATCTGTGGAGAGAGAAACAGAGTTAAGAGTTTCAGGCCAAAAGTAAGGTCTCTAGTTTGGAGTAAGTAGTGTTTAAAGGGAAGTAAGGTCCCTAGTGTATTTAATATTCTTTAATTTAAAGGGAGTAACATAGAAACATAGAAGATAGGAGCAGGAGTAGGCCATTCAGCCCCTCGAGCCTGCTCCGCCATTCAATGAGATCATGGCTGATCATCCAAATTCAGTACCCTGTCCCTGCCTTCTCTCCATATCCCTTGATCCCTTTAGCTTTAAGAAATATATCTAACTCCTTCTTGAATATATTTAATGAATTGGCCTCTACTGCCTTCTGTGGTAGAGAATTCCACAGGTTCACCACTCTCTGGGTGAAGAAATTCCTCCTCATCTCAGTCCTAAATGGCTTACCCCTTATCCTTAGACTGTGACCCCTGGTTCTGGACTCCCTGGCCATCGGGAACATCCTTCCTGCATCTAGTCTGTCTAGTCCTGTTAGAATGAGATCCCCTCTCATTCTTCTATACTCCAGCGAGTATAAGCCCAATCGACCCAATCTCTCCTCATACGTCATTCCTGCCATCCCAGGTATCAGCCTGGTGAATCTTCGCTGCACTCCTTCCATGGCAAGAACATCCTTCCTCAGATAAGGCGACCAAAACTGCACACAATACTCAAGATGTGGTCTCACCAAGGCCCTGTACAACTGCAGCAAGACATCCTTGCTCCTGTACTCGAACCCTTTCGCTACGAAGGCCAACATACCATTTGCCTTCTTAACTGCCTGCTGCACCTGCATGCTTACCTTCAGCGACTGGTGCACAAGGACACCCAGGTCTCGTTGCACTTCCCCTTCTCCCAATCTATTGCCATTCAGATAATAATCTGCCTTCCTGTTTTTGACACCAAAGTGGATAACCTCGCATTTATCCACTTTATATTGCATCTGCCATGCTTCTGCCCAATCACCCAACCTGTCCAAATCATACTGGAGTTTCTCGGCATCCTCCTCACGGCACACACTCCCACCCAGCTTTGTGTTGTCTGCAAACTTGGAGATATTACATCTAATTTCCCTCGTCTAGATCATTAATATATATTGTGAATAGCTGGGGTCCTAGGACCGATCCCTGCGGTACCCCACTAGTCACTGCCTGCCACTCGGAAAAAGACCCGTTTATTCCAACTCTTTGCTTTCTGTCTGCCAACCAGTTCTCTATCCAAGTCAATACCTTGCCCCCAATCCCATGTGCCTTAACTTTACACGCTAATCTCTTATGCGGGACCTTATCGAAAGACTTTTGGAAGTCCAAATACACCACATCTACTGGTTCTCCCTTATCTATTTTACCAGTTACATCCTCAAAAAATTCCAGTAGATTAGTCAAGCACGATTTACCTTTTGTAAATCCATGTTGACTTTGTCCGATCCTGTCACTGTTTTCCAAGTGCTCTGCTATTACATCTTTTAAAATGGACTCTAGCATTTTCCACACTACCGATGTCAGGCTGTAATTCCCCGTTTTCTCTCTGCCACCTTTTTTGAATAGTGGGGTAACATTAGCTACCCTCCAATCCATGGGTACTGTTCCAGAGTCTATCGAATTTTGGAAGATGACCAGCAATGCATCTACAATTTCTAGGGCCACTTCCTTAAGTACCCTAGGATGTAGATTATCAGGCCCTGGGGATTTATCGGCCTTCAATCCCTTCAATTTCCCTAACACTATTTCCGTACAAATACTGATTTCTGTCAGTTCCTCACTCTCATTAGACCCTATGTTCCCCAACATCTCTGGGAGGTTATTTGTGTCCTCCTTTGTGAAGACGGAACCAAAGTATGTATTTAATTGGTCTGCCATTTCTTTGTTCCCCATTATAAATTCCCCTGATTCGGACTGCAAGGGACCTACGCTTGACTTCACCAATCTTTTTCTCTTCACATATCTATAAAAGCTTTTAGAGTCAGTTTTTATGTTCCCTGAAAGCTTACTCTCATACTCTATTTTCCCCCTCTTAATTAATCCCTTTGTCCTTCTTTGCTGAATCCTATTCTGCTCCCAATCCTCAGGTTTGCTGCTTTTTCTGGCCAATTTATATGTCCTCTCCTTGGATCTTATGCTATCCCTAATTTCCCTTGTTAGCCACGGTTGAGTCACCTTTTTTGTTTTATTTTTATGCCAAACTGGGATGAACAAATTCTGTAGTTCATTCATGCGATCTTTGAATGTTTGCCATTGCCTATCCACCGTCAACCCTTTGAGTGACATTCCCCAATCAATCCTACCCATCTCGCGCCTCATATCAACGTAGTTTCCTTTATTTAAATTCAGGACCCTAGTCTCTGAGTCAACTACTTCACTCTCCATCTTAATGAAGAATTCTATCATATTATGATCGCTCCGACCCAAGAGACCTCGCACAACAAGATTGCTAATTAATCCTTTCTCATTACATAATACCCAGTCTAAGATGGCCTGATCTCTAGTTGGTTCCTCGACATATTGGTCGAGGAAACCATCCCGTATACACTCCAGGAATTCCTCCTCCACAGTATTGTTACTAATTTGGTTAGCCCAATCTATATGTGGATTAAAGTCACCCATGAGAACTGCTGTGCTCTTATTGCACGCTTCTCTAATTTCCCTTTTAATGCCATCCCCAACCTCCGTATTACTGTTTGGGGGTCTATACACCACTCCCACTAGCGTTTTCTGCCCCTTGGTATTTCTCAGTTCTACCCATACAGATTCCACATCATCAGAGCTAATATCCTTCCTTACAATTGTGTTAATCCCCTCTTTAACCAGCAATGCCACCCCACCTCCTTTTCCTTTTTGCCTATCTTTCCTGAATATTGAATATTAAGGGTAGGACATGGCAGGGCAGCTCGGCAATGTGGAGTGCTCCTTCTGTGCTATGTTGGAAGTCAGGGACACTTTAGGTATCCAGGGCGAACACATGTGCAGGAAGTGTCTCCAGCTGCAGCTACTCGAAATCCGCGTTTTGGAGCTGGAGCTGCGGCTGGAGTCACTGTGGAGCATCTGCGAAGCTGAGATCTTCGTGGATAGCACGTTTAACATGGTGGTCACACCGCAGGTAAAGAGTGCACAGGCAGACAGGGAATGGGTGACCACCAGACAGAGTAAAAGAACGAGGAAGGTAGTGCAGAAGTCTCCTGGGTCCATCTCCCTCTCTGACAGATTTTCCGTTTTGGATACTGATGGGGGGAGAAGGTTTCTCAGGGGAATGCAGCAAGACCAAGTCCGTGGCACTACGACTGGCTCAGCTGCACAGGAGGGGAGGAAAAAGAGTGGGAGAGAAATAGTGATAGGGGGTTCTATCATAAAGGGAACAGATAGACGTTTCTGTAGCCACAGACGTGACTCCAGGATGGTATGTTGCCTCCCTGGTGCCAGGGTCAAGGATGTCACTGAACGGCTGCAGGGAATTCTGAAGGGGGAGGGCGAACAGTCAGAGGTCGTGGTTCACATTGGTACCAACGACATGGGTAGAAAGATGGATGAGGTCCTGCAACAAGAATTTAGGGAGCTAGGTAGCAGATTAAAAAGCAGGACCTCAAAGGTTGTAATCTCTGGATTACTCCCGGTGCCACGTGCTCGTGAGTATAGGAATAGGAGGATAGAGCAGATGAATGCTTGGCTAAAGAGTTGGTGCAGAAGGGAGGGCTTTAGTTTCCTGGATCACTGGGTCTGCTTCTGGGGAATGTGGGACATGTACAAGTTGGATGGGTTGCACCTGAACCGGAACGGGACCAACATCCTTGCGGGGAGGTTTGCTAGTACTGTTGTGGGGGGGGGTTTAAACTAACTTGCCAGGGGGATGGGATACGGAATGGAGCTATAGTAGGGGGTGATGCACAGCCAAATATAGAGGAAAAAACAAGTCAGCCTGGAAGGCAGAGCAAATATGTAACGACACAAGGGAGTATGGCAAGGCTGGATGGCATTTATTTTAATGCAAGGAGTCTTGCGAGTAAGGCAGATGAATTGAAGGTGTTGATGAACACATGGGAGTATGATATTGTTGCTATCACAGAAACATGGTTGAGGGAAGGGCAGGACTGGCAGCTCAATATTCCGGGGTATAGAATCTTCAGGCGAGACAGAGGGGGGTGTAAAAGAGGAGGGGGTGTCACAATATTAATCAAGGAGTCAATTACTGCTGTAAGGAGGGATGATATCTTAGCAGGTTCCTCTAATGAGGCCATATGGGTAGAACTTAAAAACAAAAAGGGGGCAAGCACTTTGCTGGGAGTGTACTATAGTCCCCCAAACAGTCAGGGGGGGATAGAGGAACAGATATGTAGGCAAATCTCAGAGAAGTGTAGAAATAATAGGGTAATAATAGTAGGGGATTTGAACTTCCCCAATATTAACTGGGATAGTCAGAGTGTGAAAGGCTTAGAGGGTGCGGAATTCTTAAAGTGCATCCAGGAGAGCTTTTTGAGCCAGCATGTAGAAAGTCCTACAAGAGAGGGGGCGGTACTGGACCTAATTCTAGGGAATGTAGCCGGGCAAGTGGTAGAAGTGTTAGTAGGAGAGCATTTTGGTGACAGTGACCATAATTCGGTGAGATTTAAGGTAGTCATGGAAAAGGACAAAGATGGACCGGAGATAAAGGTTCTAAATTGGGGGAAGGCCGATTTTAATATGATAAGGCAGGATCTGGCCAAAGTGGACTGGGATCAGCTACTTGTAGGAAAATCCACATCAGAGCAGTGGGAGTCTTTCAGAAACGAAATAGAGAGAGTACAACGGCAACATGTTCCCGTAAAGGTCAAGGGTGGGACCAACAAACCCAGGGAACCCTGGATGTCAAGGGATATACGAGAATGGATTAGGAAAAAAAGGGAGGCTTTTGGCAGATACAAAGGACTAAAAACAGTGGAAGCCCTAAAGGAGTATAGAAAGTGCAGGGGGGTACTTAAAAAAGAAATTAGGAGAGCGAAGAGGGGGCATAAAATAGCACTGGCCGGCAAAATAAAGGAAAATCCCAAGGTGTTTTATAAGTATATTAAGGGCAAGAGGATAACCAGGGAAAGAGTAGGGCCCATTAGGGACCAAAGTGGCAATCTGTGTGTAGAGCCAAAAGATGTAGGTGGGGTTTTAAATGAATATTTTGCATCTGTGTTCACTATGGAGAAGGACGATGTAGGCATAGAAATCAGGCAGGGGGATTGTGATATACTTGAACAAATTAGTATTGAGAGGGAAGAGGTACTAGCGGTTTTAGCAGGCTTAAAAGTGGATAAATCCCCAGGCCCAGATGAGATGTATCCCAGGCTGCTGTGTGAGGCAAGGGAGGAGATTGCAGGGGCTCTGACACAAATTTTCAGAACCTCTCTGGCCACAGGGGAGGTCAAAATTGAGAGGTCGCACAACACCAGGTTATAGTCCAACAGTTTTATTTGAAATCACAAGCTTTCGGAGCTATCGCTCCTTCCTCAGGTGCCAGAGGACTGGAGAACAGCTAACGTAGTGCCATTATTCAAGAAGGGTAGTAGGGATAAACCAGGGAATTACAGGCCAGAGAGCCTAACATCAGTGGTAGGGAAATTATTGGAAAAAATTCTGAGGGACAGAATTAGTCTCCACTTGGAGAGGCAAGGATTAATCAAGGATAGTCAGCATGGCTTTGTCAGGGGGAGATCATGTCTGACCAATTTGATTTAATTTTTTGAGGGGGATGACTAGGTGTGTGGATGAGGGTAGTGCAGTTGATGTGGTCTACATGGAATTAAGTAAGGCTTTTGACAAAGTCCCGCATGGGAGACTGGTCAAGAAGGTAAAAGCCCATGGGATCCAGGGCAACTTGGCACATTGGATCCAAAATTGGCTTAGTGGCAGGAGGCAGAGGGTGATGGTCGAAGGTTGTTTTTGTGACTGGAAGCCTGTGTCCAGTGGTGTACCGCAGGGATCGGTGCTGGGTCCTTTGCTGTTTGTAGTGTACATTAATGATTTAGATATGAATGTAGGAGGTATGATCAGTAAGTTTGCAGATGACACGAAAATTGGTGGGGTGGTAAATAGCGAGGAGGGAAGCCTCAGGCTACAGGACGATATAGACGTGTTGGTCAGATGGGCAGAACAGTGGCAAATGGAATTTAACCCTGAAAAGTGTGAGGTGATGCATTTTGGGAGGACTAACAAGGCAAGGGAATACACAATGAATGGTAGGACCCTAGGAAGGACAGAGGATCAGAGGGACCTTGGCGTGCATGTACATAGATCCCTGAAGGCAGCAGGACAGGTAGATAAGGTGGTTAAAAAGGCAACAACAGAAAACGCTGGAAAAACTCAGCAGGCCAGGCAACATCCGTGGAGAGAGAAACAGATTAACGTTTCAGGTCGAAACCCTTCGTCAGAACTGAGAAAAAAGCAGGAAATGAAACAGATAAAAAAGCAAGGGGGAGGCTGGGGGGAGGAATAAAAGAACAAAAGGGGTGGTCGAGGAACAGCACCTCATCTTCCGATTAGGCACTTTACAGCCTTCCGGACTCAATATCGAGTTCAACAATTTCAGATCATACCCTCGGCTCCTACCACATATACATTTTATCCACCCTTTTGGTTTGTGCCTTTCCCCTTTTTTTTCTCTCTCTCCCCCCACGGCAGCTGTCTCTCATTCTGCCAGCATTTCACACTTCACACTTCTGAGCCATCTTTTGTTTCTTAACCTGTCCTATTACCATCTCGTCTTGCCTTGAGCATCTCTTAATGTCTCTACTTACCATAGACCACCCCTTTTGTTCTTTTATTCCTCCCCCCAGCCTCCCCCTTGCTTTTTTATCTGTTTCATTTCCTGCTTTTTTCTCAGTTCTGACGAAGGGTTTCGACCTGAAACGTTAACTCTGTTTCTCTCTCCACGGATGTTGACTGGCCTGCTGAGTTTTTCCAGCGTTTTCTGTTGTTGTTTCAATTTTCCAGCATCTGCAGTATTTTGCTATCATATCTGGTTAAAAAGGTATATGGGATATTTGCCTTCATTAGCCGAGGCATAGAATATAAGAACAGGGAGGTTATGATGGAGCTGTACAAAACGCTAGTTAGGCCACAGCTGGAATACTGTGTGCAGTTCTGGTCACCACACTATAGGAGGGATGTGATTGCATTGGAGAGGGTGCAGAGGAGATTCGCCAGGATGTTACCTGGGCTGGAGCGTTTCAGCTATGAAGAGAGACTGGACAGGCTGGGGTTGTTTTCCTTAGAGCAGAGAAGGCTGAGGGGGGACCTGATTTGAAGTGTACAAAATTATGAGGGGCATAGATAGGGTTGATAGAAAGGAACTTTTCCCCTTAGTAGAGGGGTCAATAACCAGGGGGCATAGTTTCAAGGTAAGGGGCAGGAGGTTTAGAGGGGATTTGAGGAAAAACTTTTTCACCCAGAGGGTGGTTGGAATCTGGAACTCACTGCCTGAAAGGGTGGTAGAGGCAGGAACCCTCACAACATTCAAGAAGCATTTAGATGAGCACTTGAAACACCATAGCATACAAGGCTACGGACCAAGTGCTGGAAAATGGGATTAGAATAGATAGGGCTTGATGGCCGGCGCAGACACGATGGGCCGAAGGGCCTCTTTCTGTGCTGTATAACTATGACTCTCATCAAAACTGGAAAGTTAGAGATGTAACAGATTTTAAGCAAGTACAGAGGCAAGGAAAGGGGAGGAAAGAACAAAAGGGAAGGTCTATGATAGGGTGGAAGGTTGGAGAGATTAAAAGACAAAAGGGATGATGGTGCAAGACAAAAGAGGGTGGTAATGGGACAGGAAATGAAACAAAAGATGGGTTTAGAGGAGGTGTAGATGGGAATATCAGAATCAACAGCTGCTGTCCGAAGAAATGGGGGCAGAGGTTATGATCTGAAATTGTTGAGCTCAATGTTAAGTCTGGAAAGCTATGAAGTGCCTAATAGAAAGATGAGGTGCTGTTCCTCGAGCTTATGTTGAGCTTCAATGGAACAGTGTAGGATGCTGAGGTCAGAGTGAGTGGGGCGGAGAATTAAAATGACAGGCGACCAGAAGCTTGGGGTCATGCTTGCGGACTGAACGGAGGTGTTCTGAAAAGCGGTGACCTAATCTGCGTTTGGTCTCCTCAATGTAGAGGAGACCGCATCGTGAGCAGCAAATACAGTATACTAAATTGAAAGAATTGCAAGTAAATCACTGTTTCACCTTAAAGGAGTGTTTGGGGTCCTGGACAATGGGAAGGGAGGAGATAAAAGGGCAGATGTTGCATCTCTTGCGCTTGCACGGGAAGGTGGCGTGGGAAGGGGAGTGGGAGTTGGGGGTGATGGAGGAGTGGACCAGGATGTTGCGGAGGGAGCAGTCCCTTCGGAATACTGAGAGGGGAGGGGAAGATGTGTTTGGTGGTGGAATCATGCTGGAGGTAGCAGAAATGGTGGAGGATGATCCATTGAATGTGAAGGCTGGTGGGTGGAAGGTGAGGACAAGGGGAACCCTATTGTGGTTCTGGGAGAGGAGGGGCAGGGGTGAGGGCAGAAGTGCGGGAAATGGAACGGACACGGCCGAGGGCCCTGTCAGCCACGGTGGAGGGGAATCCTCAGTTGAGGAAACAGGAAGACTTATTGGAAGCACTAGTATGGAAGGTGGCATCGCTGCAACAGATACGGCGGAGATGGAAAAACTGGGAGAATGGCATAGAGTCCTTGCAGGAAGTGGGGTGGGAGGAAGTGCAGTTAAGGTAGCTGTGGGTGTCAGTGGGCTTATAGTGGATATTGGTGGATAGCCTATCCTCAGAAATGGAGACAGAGAAGTCGAGGAAGGGAAGAAAAGAGTCGGGAATGGACCATGTGAAGGCGAGGGAAGGGTGGAAATTGGAAGCAACGTTGATGAAATTTTCTATTTCGGGGCGAGAACAGGAAATGGCACCGATACAGTCACTCCATGTGAAATATTTAATTCTGCCTCCTTTTGATCTCCAAATGCAAGCAACTACACTATCTGTGCAATAGGAGAAAATCACCCGAGACCTTTTTGAAAGATGATTTCAAGCTGGTTTACATGGTCTTGCCCTCTCCCCATCCCATCCAAACTCAGTTGTGTATAAAGGTCTCCATGGCCAACATTCCCATCA
The DNA here is from genome assembly GCA_030390025.1 of Squalus acanthias. Classification (NCBI taxonomy): domain Eukaryota; kingdom Metazoa; phylum Chordata; class Chondrichthyes; order Squaliformes; family Squalidae; genus Squalus; species Squalus acanthias. Next base: position 96,878,053 of record CM059425.1, on the reverse strand, counting down.
AACTTGGTGGTGGCCTTGTATTGCAATAGAGTATGATAAATTAATCTGTTGACAAGGATATTAGTGCCAGAATTTTCTGAAAGCAGGGATCTATAAATCTCACATTCTGCTTTGATTCCCGGTAACACTTTCATAGTTCAGGAGGAAGCAAGGCCTTTGGAAAACCCGAAGAACTATCTGCACTTTGTTCTGGAGGTGCCTCTAAATCTTTATTAATATCGTTGTCAAATTGTGTGCAAGTCCAAATTATATTAAAAATATTTCCTTGATCCCACCAAGATCAGTATACTTTCAATTTCAGAGATCGATCCTCATTTGCTTTCAAATTGCTGAAACCTTCTAAGATTTGCGGAGAGTTTCACTTATACTGTGAAGCACAGTTGGATACTTCTGCTTTGAATACCAAAAATCAAAATATGCAAGCATGTTTATATGTAGCTCTTTGTATCAAAATCTGAGGACATGGTGATACAAGTTGGTGCTTGGCAGTGTAAAAGCTAATGATAGATAAATACAAGGCCCTCTCTCAGACACAACTGCTAACATTTCAAAAATTGCCTCGGCTTACATAGTGGCACTTGACTGCCATTGAACAGTTGCAAGTACCAATGGAAAATGTTTTTAGGTTGCTTTCTAGTTTGCATTAAGAACTCCTACTTTACATTTTGACCACTGAAAACTTACTTGAGTTGGAAAGTAACACTTCCTGGATTAGTTTGAATGGAACTTTCTACCAGTAAATTGATACACTTTCATTTAACATTACATAGAATTTACAGCACAGAAACGGGACACATGAACCTCCTTCCACCCTAGTTCATCTCACCCTATTAGCATATCCTTCTATTCCTTTCTCCCTCGTGTTTATCTAGCTTCCCCTTAAATGCATCGATGCTGTTCACCTCAACCACTCCATGTGGTAGTGAGTTCCACATTCTAACCACTCTCTGGGTAAAGAAATTTCTCCTGAATTCCTTATTGGATTTATTAGTAACTCTCTTGTATTTATGAGCGCTTATTTTGAACTTCCCACAAGTGGAAACATCTTCTCTATGTCTACCCCTTTGAAGCTCTTCATAATTTTAGAGGTCACCCTCTCAGCCTTTCTAGTGAAAAGACCCCCAACCTGTCCAACCTTTCCTGATAGTTATAGTCTATCAGAATGTACTTTCAATTGAAAAATGGCACAGGAATCATAGATCATAGAGGATAGGAGCAGGAGTAGGCCATTCGGCCCCTTGAGCCTGCTTCGCCATTCAATGCGATCATGGCTGATCATCCAAATTTAGTACCCTGTCCCTGCTTTCTCCCCATATCCCTTGATCCCTTTAGCCTTAAGAAATATATCCAACTCCTTCTTGAATCTATTTAATGAATTGGCCTCTACTGCCTTCTGTGGCAGAGAATTCCACAGGTTCACCACTCTCTGGGTGAAGAAATTCCTCCTCATCTCAGTCCTAAATGGCTACCCCTTATCCTTAGACTGTGACCTCTGGTTCTGGACTCCCCCGCCATCGGGAACATCCGGCCTGCATCTAGTCTGTTTAGTCCTGTTAGAATTTTATAAGTTTCAATGAGATCCCCTCTCATTCTTCTAAACTCCAGCGAGTATAAGCCCAATCGACCCAATCTCTCTTCATACGACATTCCTGCCATCCGAGGTATCAGCCTTGTGAATCTTCGCTGAACTCCTTCCATGGCAAGAACATCCTTCCTCAGATAAGACGACCAAAACTGCACACAGTACTCAAGGTGTGGTCTCACCAAGGCCATGTACAACTGCAGCAAGACATCCTTGTTCCTGTACTCGAACCCTCTTGCTATGAAGTCCAACATACCATTTGCCTTCTTAACCGCCTGTTGCACCTGCATGCTTACCTTCAGCGACTGGTGCACAAGGACACCCAGGTCTCGTTGCACTTCCCCTTCTCCCAATCTATTGCAATTCAGATAATAATCTGCCTTTCTGTTTTTGACACCAAAGTAGATAACCTCGCATTTATCCATGTTATATTGCATCTGCCACGCTTCTGCCCAATCACCCAACCTGTCCAAATCATCCTGGAGTTTCTCGGCATCCTCCTCGCAGCACACACGCCCACCCAGCTTTGTGTCGTCTGCAAACTTGGAGATATTACATCTAGTTCCCTTGTCTAGATCATTAATATATATTGTGAATAGCTGGGGTCCAAGGACCGATCCCTGCGGTACCCCACTAGTCACTGCCTGCCACTCGGAAAAAGACCCGTTTATTCCAACTCTTTGCTTTCTGTCTGCCAACCAGTTCTCTATCCAAGTCAATACCTTGCCCCCAATCCCATGTGTCTTAACTTTACACGCTAATCTCTTATGCGGGACCTTATCAAAAGCCTTTTGGAAGTCCAAATACACCACATCTACTGGTTCTCCCTTATCTATTTTACCAGTTACATCCTCAAAAAATTCCAGTAGATTAGTCAAGCATGATTTACCTTTTGTAAATCCATGTTGACTTTGTCCAACTCGTCACTTTTCCAAGTGCTCAGATATTACATCTTTTATAATGGACTATAGCATTTTCCCCACTACTGATGTCAGGCTTACCGGTCTGTAATTCCCTGTTTTCTCTCTACCATCCTTTTTGAATAGTGGGGTAACATTAGCTACCCTCCAATCCATGGGTACTGTTCCAGATTCCATCGAATGTTGGAAGATGATCAGCAATGCATCTACTATTTCTAGGGCCACTTCCTTAAGTACCCTAGGATGTAGATTAGCAGGCCCTGGGGATTTATCGGCCTTCAATCCCTTCAATTTCCCTAACACCATTTCCCTACAAATACTGATTTCTTTCAGTTCCTCCCTTTCATCAGACCGTATGTTCCCCAACATCTTTGGGAGGTTATTTGTGTCCTTTGTGAAGACAGAACCAAAATATGTATTTAATTGGTCTGACATTTCTTTGTTCCTCATTATAAGTTCCCTGATTCTGACTGCAAGGGACCTATGCTTGATTTCACTAATCTTTTTCTCTTCACATATCTATAAAAGCTTTTACAGTCAGTTTTTATGTTCCCTGCAAGCTTACTCTCGTATTCTATTTTCCCCTTCTTAATTAATCCCTTTGTCCTCCTTTGTTGAATCTTAAACTGCTCCCAATCCTCAGGGTTACTGCTTTTTCTGGCCAATTTATATGCCCTCTTCTTGGATCTTATGCTATCCCTAATTTCCCTTGTTAGCCACGGTTGCATCACCCTTTTAGTTTTATTCTTATGCCAAACTGGGATGAACAAATTCTGTAGTTCGTCCATTCGGTCTTTGAATGTTTGCCATTGCCTATCCACCTGCGGTGTGACCAACTCCCTAAACGTGCTATCCACGATGTCCTCAGCATCGCGAATGCTCCAGTATGCATCCATCCGCAGCTCCAGTGTTGCAATGCGGTCTGTCAGTAGCTGCAGCTGGATACACCTCCCGCACACATGGTTGTCAGGGACACAGGAAGTGTCCCTGATTTCCCACATAGTGCAGGAAGAGCATGTCACAGCACCGAGCTGTCCTGCCATGACTTACCCTTTAATTAAAAATTAAATGGATCCCACCAATTACACTGGAATTAAGTGATATCCTCAAGGGCCCCTGCTTAACAGTAGTTCCCGCTACACAAAGAGACCGTAGAAACCACAAAATTTAAGTTTAGAAAAATTGAGAAAGAAAACACTCACCAACCAATCACTTACCTGCTTTTTGGTGACGTCACACTACTAATACTTTTTGCCTCCCTCTCCCGGAACCTGCTCCTCCCGACCCCGGCCTGTGTAAAAAAAAAAAGCCCGTGAAAGTGAGTTTAAGTACTCACTGAACCGCCACCCTCTGGTCCTCCCGACTCCGGCCTCTGAAAGAAAGCCCGCGAAAGTGAGTTTAAATACTCACTGAACCGCCACTCTCTGCTCCTCCCGACTCCGGCCTCTGTACAAAAACCCGCGTAAGAGAGTTTAAATACTCACTGAACCGCCACTCTCTGCTCCTCCCGACTCCGGCCTCTGTAAAAAAGCCCGCGAAAGTGAGTTTAAATACTCACTGAACCCCCACTCTCTGCTTCTCCCGACTCCGGCCTCTGTAAAAAAGTCCGCGAAAGTGAGTTTAAATACTCACTGAACCGCCACTCTCTGCTCCTCCCGACCCCGGCCTCTGTAAAAAAAAAAAGTCCACGAAAGTGAGTTTAAATACTCACTGAACCGCCACTCTCTGCTTCTCCCGACCCCGGCCTCTGTAAAAAAAAAAAAGCCCGTGAAAGTGAGTTTAAGTACTCACTGAACCGCCACTCTCTGCTCCTCCCGACCCCGGCCTCTGAAAAAAGCCCGCGAAAGTGAGTTTAAATACTCACTGTACCGCCACTTTCTGCTCCTCCCGACTCCGGCCTCTGTAAAAAAGCCCGCGAAAGTGAGTTTAAATACTCACTGAACCGCCACTTTCTGCTCCTCCCGACTCCGGCCTCTGTAAAAAAGCCCGCGAAAGTGAGTTTAAATACTCACTGAACCGCCACTCTCTGTTCCTCCTGACTCCGGCCTATCTATAGTCTGCTCGTTGCTGCCGATAGCCATCCAGGCCCCAACTCTGGCTATCAATGGAAATTATTATTTTGCTAGGTAGAAGTATAGGAAATTTTAAAAGCAGTTGGTTGATCTAAACCCCACCTTCCTGCCTTGACCTGAATTCTTCAATCCCCTACGTCTCCACAGCCATACCCACTTGTTTTATGAACTCATCTATTTATAATGTTAATATTTCTCTTTATGCATGCTGGAAACGGAATTTCCTACTGCCACGATTTTTGATCAAAATATTTACCATTGAAAATGCCATTTAATTCCTTATCTATACAGGTTCTGGTGACTGTCGTTACAAATTGCAACCACAAGCTCTACTGTATCCTCTCTTGCCAGAATCAACACCATGAGAGATCTACTAGTTTATTTAATTTATTTCCGTGTCCTCTCCTGTTATCTTCATATGTTTATTAATATCTGTCAAATAGTTGTGTCTAAGCTCCTAATTTAGAATCATAGAATGATACAGCACAGAAAGAGGACATTTGGCCCATCGTGCCTGTGCTGGCTCTTTGAAAGAGCTAGCCAATTTTTCCCACTCCTCTTTCCCCATAGCCCTGCAAACATTTTCTTTTTAAGTATTTATCCAATTCCCTTTTGAAATTTGCATCACATTTCCTAATATTTCAATGATGTCCGCAGTTTTTGGATCTTTCCTCTGTGTGAATTAATCAACATAGGTACTTTTGACATACGTTGTGCTCTTTCCTTTCTAGGATGCAGCAGTGGATGTAATTTTAAAGACTAAGGAGGAAAAGGATGCAGAACTAGATAAGAAGATAGAAGCTTTGCGGAAAAAGAATGAAGCACTTATGAAAAGATATCGGGTATGTAATATTCATTGCAAGGTTTTGAATCTTGGATATAGAAATATCAATTCTTCCTTGCTCATTAAAACTCTACATAAAAAATGAGAAATTCCTGATTTAAAAATGACTTATGCTTTACGCTGCTATTTTGGTTCTTTCCCCCCCCCCCACCCCCTCACTGTGTGTGTGTGTGTGTGTGTGATATCTGATTTTGTACCTGCAGTAATTGATATTTTGAAACACAAAAGCACAGTATGCAGCTCAAGGCAGGACTGCCACATTTATCTGGGATACTATGATACTGGTATTGTGTTAAAAATTCACTTGTGCTGTTTTAGGGAGGTGTAAATGCAATTTGGACTTTGTGGCTATTTACTTTTGAAACTTGTGTACATTCACTTATCCCAACTTCTACCCTTAGTTAGTAGTACAGTGATCTTAATGAGGTTCGGCATGTGGTCCTTCACTGTATGGCTCTATGGGGCAACCTAAGTTTGGGCTACAGAGATTTGACTCCTGTTAACTTCTAATGAAAGTGGTATTTGTTTATTGCAGGAAATTGAAGAAGACAAAAAAAGGGCAGAACTGGAGGGAATGGCTGTCACCACTCGAAAAAATAGACCAGAGAATCTCACCATCACTATTACAAAAGCCCCAAATGTAAGTTATATTTTAATGTTGTAAGCCTGTACATTTCTTCATCCTATAGTATGTGACCAACTAGAAGGTATTAGAGAGGGGAAAAAATTTACAGGGTGGGCAGAGGAAGAAAATTGTCCTCTGAAATGATTTGCTGCCATGACATTCTTGTACCCTTTTCCTTCCCCTGCCCCCTCCCTGATAACAAAAGCAGAGATTTATGTCACAGAGCTAGAGGAATGCATTTTGAAAGGCTTTGAATTGTAAGTTGGAACAAACTATTTTAATTTATGGATCATTGGTGAGGAATATTAGACTGCAGTTATACTGCCAGTTTCACAAATCGACAATGAAGGCAATTTGGTACCTGAGTTCCTCAATGCAGAAAAGACAAGTTCAGTTCTCTTCACTCTCTTCTCCCGCCACCCCGCCCATCAGTCACAACAATTATGTGTTGATAATTGTGTATAGAACTTCTTTTGACATCCATCCGAAATTTGCCTTTTGCTAGTTTGAACCTGTCCTGTCAGTTTGTGTTCTGGATTTACTTTATCTATACTATTCACAATTTTGTACACTTTTTGAGACCACTCTTCAGTCACCTTCTTTCAAATTTTACATTTATTTGAAGAAGTTTTGGGTGTGCATTGACACAAAAGTGACAGCATAACTTTGGAATCGGCTTCTGATCAAACTAAGGTACCACTAATCAAGGAGTGTGGGACAGTTGGAGGGAGTCTCTCACATCTGAGCTTGTGGCACAAATGTGTGAAGCTGGGTTTTAGAAGCAGCTCATATGGTCCGTTGGTTCTATTGGACTTTTTATAAAATGAGTAGTATTTTTGTTGTTGATATAAGAAAGTGGATGTACCAGCCTGTTGTCTTCCAACATTGAAAATAGCCACTGAGAAAGTGAGTTCTATGCACAGGCAAAGTGTGATGCAACTTTCACTGTTTTTGCTGACTGCTTCACACTACAGCTACCAGCCTCAGCAGTAGTAGGGACTTGGGCTGCTAAATTTTGGAAATATTTTTCGAAAAAGGGTCCTGCATAACGAAAGGGCACAAATATAAAATTAACAAATGCCAAGGAAGATTTGAGATTGAAAGAAACTTTTTGCCCCAGAAACTGGAATATATCAAATGGACTGCTGCAAAGCAGTTAATGCTGTGTATGTTTACTGCTTTCAAAAAAGAGTTGTTCTTCTTAGGCAGTCCCACGGAACCGAGGATGACTTGCTTCCACACTAAAAATGAGTTCTCAGGTGACTGATGAGTCCAATGCAGGATCTGTCACAGGTGGGGCAGACGGTGGTTGAAGGGGTGGGTGGGTGGGGTGCTTGGGTTGACGTGCGTTCCTTCAGCTGTTTGCGCTTGGCTTCCGCTTGCTCCCGGCGAAGAGACTCGAGGTGTTCAGCGCCTTCCCGGAGGCTTCTCTTCCACTTTGAGGGGTCTTGGGCCAGGGATTCCCAGGTGTCGGTGGGGATGTTGCACTTTTTCAAGGTGGCTTTGAGGGTGTCCTTGAAGGGTTTCCTCTGCCCACCTAGCACTCTCTTGCCGTGTCGGAGCTCCGAGTAGAGCTCTTGTTTTGGGAGTCTCGTATCGGGCATGCGGACGATGTGGTCCGTCCATCGGAGTTGATCGAGTGTGGTCAAAGCCTCGATGCTGGGGATGTTGGCCTGAGCGAGAACACTGACGTTGGTGCGCCTATCCTGCCAATGGATTTACAGGATCTTGCGGAGGCAGCGTTGGTGGTACCTTTCCAGTGCTTTGAGGTGCCTGCTGTACATGGTCCATGTCTCTGAAGCATACAGGAGGGTGGGAATCACTACTGCTCTGTAGACCATGAGCTTGGTGCCAGGTTTGAGGTCCTGGTCTTCAAACACTCTCTTCCTCAGCCGACCGAAGGCTGCACTAGCACATTGAAGGCAGTGTTGGACTTTGTCATTGACGTCTGCCCTTGTTGACAGTAAGCTCCCAAGGTATGTAAAGTGGTCCACGTTGTCCAAGGCCTCGTCGTGGAATTTGATAATCGGAGAGCAGTACTGTGTGGCGGGGGCAGGTTGGTAGAGGACCTTTGTCTTATGGATGTTTAGTGTAAGGCCCATGCTCTCGTACGCTTCGGTGAAGGTGTTGACGATTGTTTGGAGTTCGACCTCCGAGTGTGTTTACTGTTTTCAAAAAAGAGTATCTGATTACAAAAGGCTGTAGGGAAAAGAATCGGCAGAGATGGTCAAATGCTTCTTGGGGTTTTTCACAATCTAAGAAGTCCCAAGGTGCTTCACAGAGGCGTAATCGTACAAAAATAGATGACAAGCTAAAGAGGGCGATATTAGGAGGAGTGAGGAGTGTGAGGTGTCGGGGTTTTAGGGAGGGAAATTCCAGAGTGTGGATCCTAAATGGCTGGAGGCATGGCCACCAATTTGGGGCAAAGCGAGGCGTGGGGGATGCACAAAGCCAGAGTTGCAGGAACAGATAGTTCTGGGAGAGTTGTAGGGCTGGAGGAGGTTACAGAGATAGGGAGGCATAAAGCAATGAAGGGATGAGAATTTTAAATTGGAGGCACTGGAGGTCCTAGAGCCAGTCTAGGTCTGGGAGTGATGGGTGAGCAGGACTTGGTGTGGGATAGGATGGCGGCATTAGAGTTTGGATGAGTTGAAGCGGAAAATGGGAGGCCAGCCAGGAGGGCATTGGAATAGTCGAGACTGGAGGTGACAAATGCATAGAGGAGACTTTCAGCAGTAGATGGGATGCAGAGGCAGGCGATGTTACCCAGGTGGAAGTAGGCGGTCTTCGTGATGGAGAGCCTATGGGGTTGGAAGCTCAGCTCGAGGTTGAATAGGATGCTGAGGTTGCGAAGACTGTAGCTCAACCTAACACAGTGGCTGGGGAGGGGAATGGAATCGATGACTGGGGCAAGAAGTTTATCGCAGGGGCTGAAGACAATGGCTTTGGTCTTCCCAATGTTTAACGGGATGAAATTGTGGCTCATCCAAGATTGGATGTCTGACAAGTTTAAAAAGTGGAATTGTAGATATCGTGCAGTTGTACTGAACCAGCTATGTGGGTCACAGAGAAATTTTGCTGAACACCCTCTTCATAGAATCATAGTATCATAGAGCACAGAAGGAGGCCATTCGGCTCAGCGTGCCTGTGCCGGTTCTTTGAAAGAGCTATCAATGAGTCCCACTCCCCTGCTCTTTCCCCATAGTGCAAGTTTTTTCCTTTCAAGTATTTATCCAGTTATCTCTTGAAAGTGACTATTAAATCTGCTTCTACCACCCTTCCAGGCAGTGCGTTCCAGATCACAACAATTCGCTGCAAATTTTTTTTTTCTCATGTCACCTCTGGTTCTTTTGCCAATCATCTTAAATCTGTGTCCTCTGGTTATCGACAGTTTCTCCTTATTTACTCTATCAAAACTGTTAATGATTTTGAACGCCTCTAGCAAATCGCCTCTTAACCTTCTCTGCTCTAAGGAGAACAACCCCAGCTTACATAAGAACCTAACATAAGAAATAGGGGCAGGAGTAGGCCATTTGGCCCCTTGAGCCTTCTCTGACATTCAATAAGACCATGGCTGATCTTCTACTTCAACTCCACTTTTCTGCACTATCCCCATATCCCTTGATTCCCTTAATATCCAAAAATCTATCGATCTCTGTCTTGAATATGCTCAACGACTGAGCCTCCACAGTCTCTATGGCCTTGACATCTGTAGCAAAACAACCTGTAGCGGGCGTCATTCTGCAGCCAAGTGCAGCAGCCAGGCTGAGCACTCGCTACAGCTGCTCACACAAGTCAGGGAAAAACTGAGGAAAACAAAAAGCAATTGACGGTAGAGGCCAGGTGGTTGCGGTGGCGTGAAAAAGCAGCGCAAAGCAGATTGTGGAGAGAAGAAGCAGACAGCAGGGGTCACGTGGTCGTGGCGGTGCGATACATCTTGTGTCGCGAAGGGTAGAAGAGGGTGATCACAAGCAGGATGGAAGGGAGTGAGTACAGGTCCAGGGAAGAAGGGACAGCACCGAGCCAAAGACCGGGTCCGAGACGGCCCAGAGTCAAGGACCGGGTCCGAGACGGCCCAGAGTCAAGGACCGGGTCCGAGACGGCCCAGAGTCAAGGACCGGGTCCGAGACGGCCCAGAGTCAAGGACCGGGTCAGGGACGGCCCAGAGTCAAGGACAGGGTCCGAGACGGCCCAGAGCCAAGGACCGGGTCTGAGACGGACCAGAGTCAAGGACAGGGTCCGAGACGGCCCAGAGTCAAGGACCGGGTCCGGGACGGCCCAGAGTCAAGGACCGGGTCCGAGACGGCCCAGAGTCAAGGACCGGGTCCGAGACGGCCCAGAGTCAAGGACCGGGTCAGGGACGGCCCAGAGTCAAGGACCGGGTCCGAGACGGCCCAGAGCCAAGGACCGGGTCCGAGACGGCCCAGAGTCAAGGACCGGGTCCGAGACGGCCCAGAGTCAAGGACCGGGTCCGAGACGGACCAGAGTCAAGGACAGGGTCCGAAACGGCCCAGAGCCAAGGACCGGGTCCGAGACGGCCCAGAGTCAAGGACCGGGTCCGTGACGGCCCAGAGCCAAGGACCGGGTCCGAGACGGCCCAGAGCCAAGGACCGGGTCTGAGACGGCCCAGAGCCAAGGACCGGGTCCGAGACGGCCCAGAGTCAAGGACCGGGTCAGGGACGGCCCAGAGTCAAGGACCGGGTCAGGGACGGCCCAGAGTCAAGGACCGGGTCCGAGACGGCCCAGAGCCAAGGACCGGGTCCGAGACGGCCCAGAGTCAAGGACCGGGTCCGAGACGGCCCAGAGTCAAGGACCGGGTCCGAGACGGACCAGAGTCAAGGACAGGGTCCGAAACGGCCCAGAGCCAAGGACCGGGTCCGAGACGGCCCAGAGTCAAGGACCGGGTCCGTGACGGCCCAGAGCCAAGGACCGGGTCCGAGACGGCCCAGAGCCAAGGACCGGGTCTGAGACGGCCCAGAGCCAAGGACCGGGTCCGAGACGGCCCAGAGTCAAGGACCGGGTCAGGGACGGCCCAGAGTCAAGGACCGGGTCAGGGACGGCCCAGAGCCAAGGACCGGGTCCGAGACGGCCCAGAGTCAAGGACCGGGTCAGGGACGGCCTAGAGTCAAGGACCGGGTCAGGGACGGCCCAGAGTCAAGGACCGGGTCCGAGACGGCCCAGAGTCAAGGACCGGGTCCGGGACGGCCCAGAGTCAAGGACCGGGTCAGGGACGGCCCAGAGTCAAGGACCGGGTCAGGGACGGCCCAGAGTCAAGGACCGGGTCCGGGACGGCCCAGAGCCAAGGACCGGGTCCGGGACGGCCCAGAGCCAAGGACCGGGTCCGAGACGGCCCAGAGTCAAGGACCGGGTCCGAGACGGCCCAGAGTCAAGGACCGGGTCAGGGACGGCCCAGAGTCAAGGACCGGGTCCGGGGACGGCCCAGAGCCAAGGACCGGGTCCGGGATGGCCCAGAGCCAAGGACCGGGTCCGAGACGGCCCAGAGCCAAGGACCGGGTCCGAGACGGCCCAGAGCCAAGGACCGGGTCCGAGACGGCCCAGAGCCAAGGACCGGGTCCGAGACGGCCCAGAGTCAAGGACCGGGTCAGGGACGGCCCAGAGTCAAGGACATCCGGTGTAATAAAGAGAGAGCGCAGATCAACAACTGAAAACCAAGGAATGTTATATAGTCTGTAATTCTGTATTCTATAATAACCAGGTCGCCATATTTAATGGACTTTCTAAAATTACGCAGGATAATTGTTGAAGTATAAGATGAATAAAAAGGATTTGCGAACAAATGACAAATAACGCCTCGTGTTTAACAAACCGGGATTACTCAGGACCCAGCAGAAAGTATCCACTTCCCTTAAGGGAGGGAGATCCTGATGCTCTATTGGACCCACTTAACAACAGGAGGGTAAAATACTTAGGGGGAGAAATTCAGTATTGCCCCATTTGGGGCGCAATTATCGGCCGGGCGCAAAGATTAGCACCTGGCGCTAATTATCGCCACCGACTGCAAACTTGACTTTTATCGCCCCTGGAGGTGATTGCAGCGCTAAATCAGGCGCTTCACACCTGTCTTAAGGTGCAAAGGCCGAGGAGCGAGGCGCTACCTCAGAGCGCTGGCGAAGCTCATGTAATGTCAGTCAGCAATGGAACACACACACAATGCCACGGGCCAGTTCTTAAAGGGGATGGTTAATCTTGCTTTCCATCCACATCCTGCTCATTGCAGCCTTGAATCTCGGCCTGGAGAGACCTGCACATCAAATCTGCTGCAAAGAACAATGGAGAGTACCAGGGAAAGAGCTCAGAGTGCAGCCCCCACAGTCTCTTCTAAATCGATACAAGGAATGGCAAATCAAAATGAACCTGCAAAGTGCTGCTCAGTACCCAAAACTCCTTCACACAACGTTGAATCTCTCCAGAAGTCTCTCTCTCTCTCAGAATGCGTAGTTCAAAAATGGCACCAACAATAAAAGGCAGGAAGCGGTCACCTTTAAATAGCGCTCCCCCTTTCCCTTCATGACTGCAGAACGCTCCCCTCAACCTGTCGTTGCTAGCGTCAGGCGGTAAGGCAGGGGGCGCCACTCAATATCCGCTCCGGGGCGATACCGGGGCGTTGCGCACTCGACTGACGTCACGATCTGCCGGTGCAGGAGATTGTGGCGGTAGTGTTTAGCGCCGCCGCAAAATGTCTAGTTAATTTCGCGAGCAGCGCAAACTTCGCCGCGCCTGGGCGCCAGATGCTTTGCGCCCCATTAGCGCCCTCTTAAGGTGCTAACGGGAGGCGCAATCAACTGAATTTTTCCCCCTTAATGTATAAAAAAGCGTTCCACATCTGTTTTAAAGTGTGGTGCTCAGAATTGGACACAATGTTCTAGCTGAGGGCTAACGAGTGTTTTCGAAAGGTTTAGTATAATTTCTTTGCTTTTGTACTCTATGTCTCTATTAATGAAGCCAAGGATCCCATATGCTTTTTTAACACCCTTCTCAACTTGTCCTGCCACTTTCAAAGATTTGTGTACATACACCCCACGTCTCTCTGTTCTTCCATCCCCTTTAAAATTGTTCCATTTAGTTTATATTGCCTCTTTTCATTCTTGCTACCAAAATGTATCACCTCACACTTCTCTGCGTTAAATTTCGTCTGCCATGTGTCTGCCCATTTCACCAGTCTGTCTATGTTCTCCTGAAGTCTTTTATTATCCTCATTGTTTACTACATTTCCAAGTTTCGTGTCATTTGAAAACTTTGAAATGATGCCCTGTATACCGATGTCCAGGTCACGAATATATATCAAAAAGAGCAGTGGGCCTAATACCGACCCCTGGGGAACACCACTTTATACTTTCCTCCAGTCTGGAAAAACAACCGTTCACCACTGCTCTATGCTTTCTGCCCGTTAGCCAATTTCGTATCCACGCAGCCACTGTCCCTTTAATCCCATGGGCTTCAATTTTGCTAACAAGTCTATAATGTGGCACTTTATCAAACCCCTTTTGAAAGTCAATATACACAACATCGACCGTACTACCTTCATCAACTCTCTCTGATACTTCATTGAAGAACTCCATCAAGTTAGTCAAATGTGAAATGCCTTTAACAAATACACATACAAAAGCAAAATACTGCGGATGCTAGAAATCTGAAATAGAAACAGAAAATGCTGGAAATACTCAGCAGGTCAGGCAGCATCAGTGGAGAGAGAAACAGAGTTAACATTTCAGGTCGATGACTTTTTTCATCAGAACTGGAAAAAGTTGGTTGTGTCTATTTGCAACAGCAAATTTCTGATTGGTCACCTTGGAGGACAAGACACACCCAACAGTTTGTCTGGAATGTGTAATATGATCCTGCCTGCTGGAGTAATTGAGATCTTTGCAATGTGTAATTTGATCCATTCATTGTGACAGCCAGGCTCCAGAGCTCAGTGCTAGCACTACTGCTTTCAGAGAACGGACAAGGCTCACCCTCCCGGGTTACGAGCACTCACTGCAGAGTTCAGATAGGAAGGGGTGTGAGGCCATGTAGGGTTTTTAACAAGAGGATGAGAATTTTAAAATCAAGGTGCTGGTGGACAATGTTCCGCCTAATTTTTTTTTGGGGGTGTGTGGTCCCTTTAATGGGCTGCGCAGCCCATTCAAAATTTCACGCATAATCTCCCATTCAAAAGCCGGTAAGCAGCCTACACGGGACCTCCTGACTGCGCAGCTTAGCAGGAACGTTGTTGGTGGACCATGAGCCAATGTAAGTCAACGAGCACAGGGGTGATAGGTGAATGGGACTTGACACGTGTTAGGATATGTGCAGCAGTGTTTTGGATGAGCTCAAGTTCAATAAGGGTGAAAGATGGAGGCTGGGCGGGGAGCATTGGAATAGTCGAGTCCGGCAAGTGTCACAAATGTAATGTTATGCATGTAATGCAGAATACACTATCATTTTATAAAATTCATTTATTTATTGCCCATCCCTAGTTACCCTTGAGAGGTTGGTAGCTGCGTTTGGGGGATGGGGGGAGGGGAGGAGAGGGAGAACATGGTGCAGGTGTAAAGGGGGTGGGGAAGAACCTGATCCAGGTGTAACAGAGGGCGGGAGAACGTGATCTATCCTCCCATCTGGATCACGTTCTTGCTCTCATTACCACCCCCCCTTTAGACCTGGATCACATTCTTTCCCCCTCCTCACTTTTTTTTATTTCGTTCATGGGATGTGGGCGTCTCTGGCAAGGCCAGCATTTATTGCCCATTCCTAGTTGCCCTTCAGAAGGTGGTGGTGAGCCGCCGCCTTGAACGGCTGCAGTCCTTGTGGTGAAGGTACTCCCACAGTGCTGTTAGGTAGGGAGTTCCAGGATTTTGACCCAGCGACGATGAAGGATTGACGATATATTTCTAAGTCAGGATGGTGTGTGACTTGGAGGGGAACTTGGAGGTGGTGGTGTTCCCATGCGCCTGCTGCCCTTGTCCTTCTAGGTTGTAGAGGTCGTGGGTTTGGGCGGTGCTGCTGAAGAAGCCTTGGCAAGTTGCTGCAGTGCATCTTGTAGATGGTACACACTGCAGCCACGGTACGCCGGTGGTGGAGGGAGTGAATGTTTAAGGTGGTGGATGGGGTGCCAATCAAGCGGGCTGCTTTGTCCTGGATGGTGTTGAGCTTCTTGAGTGTTGTTGGAGCTGCACTCATCCAGGCAAGTGGAGAGTATTCCATCACACTCCTTACTTGTGCCTTACATATGGTGGAAAGGCTTTGGGGAGTCAGGAGGTGAGACACTCACTGCAGAATACCCAGCTTCTGACCTGCTTTTGTTGCCACAGTATTTGTGTGGCTGGTCCAGTTAAGTTTCTGGTAAAGCGTGACCCTCCAGGATGTTGATGGTGGGGGATTCGGCGATGGTAAAGCCGTTGAATGTCAAGAGGCGGTGGTTAGACTCTCGCTTGTTGGAGATAGTCATTGTCTGGCACTTGTGTGGCGTGAATGTTACCTGCCGCTTATCAGCCCAAGCCTGAATGTCGTCCAGATCTTGTTGCATGCGGGCATGGACTGCTTCATTATCTGAGGAGTTGTGAATGGCACTGAACACTGCAGTCATCAGCGAACGTCCCATGCTCCATCACACCCAACAAGTTCCTGACCTGCTCCTGACCCCCTCCCTCTTTCCCCCCACCCCCCTCCCCTCTCTGATATTGCGGATTTGACTGGGATCAGTTGTGGCTGCATAAGGTAGTGAGGCTGGAAAAAGAGCACCACCGAAGGGCTGCTTTGAATTGTTATTCTCTTGTTCCCTCAAACCCTGGTTACCGAGCTACAATATTTGAGATAAAAGTACAGATTCCCACCATTCAACCAAGGATAGCAATCAAAGTTTTCACCTTTGTGTTGCTGCGCACATATTTTGTTTCCCTCTACCAATATCATTTTCCTCTGCCGCCTCATTCTCGTTCTCCACTGCGCATTGCTGCCAGTCAACTCTGATAGGATTGGTTAAAGCAGCAATGTTGTCAGTGACGGTGAAGCCAATGCTAAAATCACACTTCTCCAAATGTTTAGCAATCATTGAGCTGTCAACAGCCAGCAATTAATTCAAAACCCTTGATGTAAACAGAAATTACATTTCCATCTTTCTGTCTGCTTGTATCAATACATTTGATCCCTTATCCTATGCATCCTGTTATCCTAGCGAAGAGAATCGTAACTATTTTGTTCCCTGTAGACTAAACGGCGATCTTCCAATTTGTAATTTAAAAGCATCCACCATCTTAAATCATAGCTAAGTTTTAAAGAAACCAAGACAGAAAATCCCTACTTTGTCAGAGGGCTATTCTGGAATTTGATAGCAAGGACACTTCTGGAATTTGATGCAAGAGGTATATTCTGCAACAACAACTACCTTTAGATAGCACCGTTAACATAGAAAAACATTCCAAGCTGTTTCACAGAGACATGAAGAAAAACAGACACTGAGCCAAATAAGGAAAAATTCAGAGAACGAGGTAGAGTGTTTTAGGCAGGGAGTTCCAGAGATTAGGATCTAGGTGACTGAAAGCATGGGTACTAATAATGGGGCAAAAGGTTGGAGTCAGAGGAACCGAGTTTGGTGTTATGGAGGTTTGTAGGGCTGAAGGTCATTACCGATATAGGGAGGAGTGAGTCCATGGAGGGATTTGAACAGAACAAAAGGATGAGAATTTAAAATTTGAAGCTTATGGGGACTGGGAGCTAATGTAGGTCAGCAAGGATAGGTGTGATGAGCAGCTGAACATGGTGCAGGATAAGTGTTTGATGAGCTGGTGAGATGAGATGGTGAAGGGATTGCACTGGAGTAATTGAGTCTCGAAGTGAAAAAGGCATGAATCAGGACTTCAGTGGCAGATGCCCTGAACTGGACGGTGTTGTGGAGGTAGAAGTAGGCAATCTTTGTAATTGAGAGGATATGGGGTCAGAAGCTCCGCTCGGGGTTCAACAGGATTTTCAGTGTGGTGCAGCCAGAGATAGTGGCTGTGAAGGGCTCAGGAGTTGACGGCGAGTATGCTGAGTTTGTGGAGTGGGCATAAGACAACAGGTGTTGTCTTCCCAGTGATTAGCTGGAGAAATTTACTGCTCATCCAAGACTGGATGTCAGACAAGCAGTCTGACAAAGAGGCAATAGATGGGTTAAGAGAGGTGATGCAGAGTTAGAGCGGGGGGTAATCAGTGTACCTGTGACTATGCATGGTGGCACCATGTACACAACAACTTGTATTTATATAGCGCCTTTAACGTAGTAAAACGTCCCAAGGCACTGCACAGGAGTATTTTAAGACAATAAATTTGACACCGATCCACATAAGGATAAATTAGGGCAGGTGACCAAAAGCTTGGTCAAAGAGGTAAGTTTTAAGGAGCGTCTTAAAGGAGGAAAAACAGGTAGCGAGGCGGCCAGGTTTCGGCAGGGAATTCCAGAACTTGGGGCCTAGGCAACAGAAGGCACGGCCACCAAAGGTTGAGCGATTATAATCAGAGATCCTCGAGGGCAGAATCAGAGGAGCGCAGATATCTCGGGGGCGGGGCGCGTTGTGGGGCTGAAGGAGATTAGAGATAGGAAGGGGCGAGGCCATGGAGGGATTTGAATACAAGGAAGAGAATTTTGAAATTGAGGCGCTGCTTAACCGGGAGCCAATGTAGGTCAGCGAGCACAGGGGAGATGGGCGAACGGGACTTGGTGCGGGTTAGGACACGGGCAGCCGAGGGACAGGGGGGGAAAAAAGGGGCTAAGGATGGATCCCTGGGGGACTTGGGAAGTGATAGTGTGGGGGTGGGAAGAGAAACCATTGTCAGAGATGGTCTAGCTACAATCGAATAGGTAAGACATTTAAGAATAGGTTAAATAGTTGGTTTAAGGAAAGAAGATATAAAAGATTTTATAGTTAAAATCACAGCAATTTCAACATGCCTGACCAGCAAAACTTAAAAACTTACATTAGAGCAACTTTGCACTTCCTTCACACGTGTGCGTGTCTTGCTGATAAATATGCATTGATAAAATACCTGTGGACTCTTTTTCAAAAAAAAGTAATAATGCCCTGTTCTCATGTAATAACCTTTATTGCAAGCTGTAGTAGAAATGTGCATAATGCTACTTTTAATTGTTGATATGGTCTGATTTATTTGTACCAATTGGTATTTGCAGGAAAAGAGGGTGGTAAGTGAGAAACGGGTGTTTGGAGGAGCAAGCAGTCTTAAAGGGTGTGAAGCAGATGCAGGTCAAAGATTCTCTGTAGGAAGAGGACAAAGACTTCGTAAATTTGTTGTGGAAGAAAGCAAAGCAAAGGTAGGATTTATAAAATGCAACCTTTTGGACATGGAAATTCTTAGAGATGTATTGCAAATTTGCCAGTGTGTTTAAACTGTTGTCAGATCTTGTGTACCAAACATGGTTTAGTGCACCAATTTATTTAATACAAAGCACGTTTCTTTATGGCCATAAGATACATGGGGGGAATTTTAAACCTCCAGGATGGGTGAGGGGAAGAGGGCGTTTCAAATTTCAAAATTCGGAAACCTGACACTAATCCAGTTTTAATGGAGGTGGGTTGGAAGGTGGGCGACTATTATGCTCTCCAGAGGTGGAACTGTGATTTTATTATTTAAATTGGGTTGCGTGCCTCACATTTTAGCAGGCATTTAGATTTAATGCCTGTGGGCCGGTTTTCCAACGGCTCAGGATAACCATCAGCTGGAGGGAGGTGAGAATG
Organism: Squalus acanthias; assembly: GCA_030390025.1. Classification (NCBI taxonomy): domain Eukaryota; kingdom Metazoa; phylum Chordata; class Chondrichthyes; order Squaliformes; family Squalidae; genus Squalus; species Squalus acanthias. Next base: position 96,859,279 of record CM059425.1, on the reverse strand, counting down.
GCCGGATCCAACAGGTAAGTGCCGTTCCAGCATTACTTGTAGGTCAGGAGGAGCAGGAGTGGTCCCCCCACCACCACCACCACCCCAGCCCACCATGCTAACCTGCTTCTTTCCCTGTGATCGGCTGACCGCCCCACCTCGCTCCCCGATCCGATAGTTTTTTGGTTTACACCCCCCAACCTCAGATTTCCCAAAGACCTCCGATATTTCTCCCCGAACTCCGATATCTCCTCCCACCCCGTCTGCAATTTTTTTTTGCGTTCCCCGACCTCAGTGTTCTCTCCCCCCCCGACCTCAGTGTTCTCTCCCCCGACCTCAGTGTTCTCCCCCCCCCC